>CM076081.1:12494442-12759442 GCA_038088235.1 Zacco platypus | reverse complement strand
TGAAGGTGATAATAGGAGACTTTATTAGTTTATATTGGGGCTTGTGTGACTACTCTTTTTTTTTTACTAGTTGAGAATGCTGAATGATAAGATGCAGTGGTAGCATATTCTTGGATTTAGGCTGTTTCTTTAACTATAGATACTTTTGTGATGGCTTTCATGATTTTATTGCGATGGAATATTATACAGTACTGGTGTAGCGGTAAAACTTAGCAATGAGGTTCATTAGTCAACATTGCTTAAAACAACATTAGTTAACATGAACTAATAATGAACTGCGGTTATACAGCATTTTGATTAAAATAAACAATGAACAGCTGTATTTTCATTAACTAACATTAACGGAGATTAGTAACTACAGTAACAAATGTATTTCTCATGTTAGTTCATGTTAGTTAATACATTAACTAATGTTTAACTAATTAACATTATTGTAAAGTGTTACCGGTATAACTTGTAATAATGCTGTCACTGAGGCAGTAACCCTTTCAAAAGGAAATATAATCTTAATATAAGTACTAAGTTTCTTTTAACAGTTAGTTCACCCAAAAATGAAAATTCTGTCATGTATTACTCACCCTTGTGTTGCTCCACATCCGTAAGACCTTCATTCATCTTCTGAACACAATTTAAGATATCTTTGATGAAGTCTGAGAGGTTTCTTACTCCATAGAGATCCAATGTAACTACCACTCCAAGGTCCAGAAAGGTAGGAAAGGCATCATTGAACTACTCCATGTGACTCCAATGGCTTAAACTCAGTTTTATGAAGCAATGTCTGTGCTTTGTTTGTGCAAAAACAAAACAAAAAAAAAAAACACTTTTTTTTACAAAATAGTATTATCCAAAGCGTGCAAAAAACGCATGCATCATGCATGAAGCTCTCGTGAACGTGCATTTTTTTTGCCCAAACAAAGCACTCACATCGCTTCTTAAAATTGAGGTGAAACTGGAGTACTTTAATGATATCATTCCTACCTTTCTGGACCTTGAAAGTGGTAGATGCAATGAATCTCTATGGAGGGACAAAAACCTCTCAGACTTCATCAAAAATATCTTAATTTGTGTTCCGAAGATGAAAGAAGGTCTGATGGATGTGGATCACCATGAGGGTGAGTAATTAATGACAGAATTTTCATTTTTGGGTGAACAAACCGTTTAAGGTACTAATGCACTCTTTAGTAAATAAGGTACAATTGTGCACATTTTGAAAGGGTGCTGCCCAAGGGACAGATTTTGTACCTTTTTTCTGAGAGTGTAAAATGATTTGTTCGGTAATGGCAGTGTGTAAGCAAGGATTCGGAAGTTGATCAGAAGTGACAATACAGACTTTTATAATCTTACAAAAGATTTCTATTTCAAATAAATGTTGGTCCTTTTGAAATATGTCTTCATCAAAAATCCTGAAAAATATATATTACGGCCAAATATTAATCAATTACAAATATTAATTGATTCATAATGAGAAGTGTTTCTTGAGCTCCAAATCAGCATCATGTGGATCATGTGACACTGAAAACTGGAGAAAATTCAGCTTTGGGACAATTTTAAACTGCAGCTGTGGACATAGAAATGTTTTTAGTGATATGTTGAATCATACAAAGACCAGTTTATTGTTGCTCCTGCTGTGAGCTTGCTGTCAACAGCAGAAGACAAATATGCTTAGTCTTTTTCATACACTTACCCAAAACTCAGCCTTTATCCCTCCAGTCAAATATCACTTCTCCGAGGAAACCATTTCAGTCCAGTGTGTCTCCCCAAATGTCTATCAACATTTCTGCAAAGGCATCTTCCATAATTTGCCAATGCCTCTACAGCTCTGCAGACACTGCTGCAGCCTGTTGTAATGTATGAATGCGTTATTCATTGAATGGGCTTGTGTGCAGTGCCTGCGGGTGAAGACTGAGGGATTAATACTCGTCTGCCATTCCTGCTCCTGCTTTATGAGTTTCACCAGCCTGATAGCCTTTATCACTGCCAGCCATAGCACTGCTGTCTTGTGTTATGCCAAGTGGTCTATGTATGTGAGTTTTGTACGGTGCTCAGGAGGGCAAAGGAAGGACAATAAAGCAAAACATAAAGTCAATGTTTTTCCATCAGTAAAATAGTGAGAAAACAGTAGCTGTGATAAATAAATAAGGACAAAATAGGAAGAAAATAAAACCAATTTTACAATATATAAGATAAAATAGTGTGTGAAGTACTCACTGTTCAACAATGACACCAACAAATATACAGGTGCTGGTCATATAATTAGAATATCATCAAAAAGTTGATTTTTTTTTTTCACTAATTCCATTCAAAAAGTGAAACTTGTATATTATATTCATTCATTACACACAGACTGATATATTTCAAATGTTTATTTCTTTTAATTTTGATGATTATAACTGACAGCTAAGGAAAATCCCAAATTCGGTATCTCAGAAAATTTTAATATTACTTAAGACCAATACAAAGAAAGGATTTTTAGAAATCTTGGCCAACTGAAAAGTATGAGCATGAACAGCACTCAATACTTAGTTGGGGCTCCTTTTGCCTGAATTACTGCAGCAATGCGGCGTGGCATGGAGTCGATCAGTCTGTGGCACTGCTCAGGTGTTATGAGAGCCCAGGTTGCTCTGATAGTGGCCTTCAGCTCTTCTGCATTGTTGGGTCTGGCATATCGCATCTTCCTCTTCCCAATACCCCATAGATTTTCTATGGGGCCAAGGTTAGGAGAGTTTGCTGGCCAATTAAGAACAGGGATACCATGGTCCTTAAACCAGGTACTGGTTTCTTTAGCACTGTGTGCAGGTGCCAAGTCCTGTTGGAAAATGAAATCTGCATCTCCATAAAGTTGGTCAGCAGCAGGAAGCATGAAGTACTCTAAAACTTGCTGGTATACGGCTGCGTTGACCATGGACCTCAGAAAACACAGTGGACCAACACCAGCAGATGACATGGCACCCCAAACCATCACTGACTGTGAAAACTTTACACTGGACCTCAAGCAACGTGAATTGCGCCTCTCCTCTCTTCCTCCAGACTCTGGGACCCTGATTTCCAAAGGAAATGCAAAATTTACTTTCATCAGAGAACATAACTTTGGACCACTCAGCAGCAGTCCAGTCCTTTTTGTCTTTAGCCCAGCCGATACGCTTCTGATGCTGTCTGTTGTTCAAGAGTGGCTTGACACAAGGAATGCGACTGTGCGTAGTGGTTCTTGAAGCACTGACTCCAGCTGCAGTCCACTCTTTGTGAATCTCCCCCACATTTTTGAATGGGTTTTGTTTCACAATCCTCTCCAGGGTGCGGTTATCCCTATTGCTTCTACATTTTTTTTATACCACATCTTTTCCTTCCCTTCACCTCTCTATTAAATGTGTTTGGACACCGAGCTCTGTGAACAGCCAGGCTCTTTTGCAATGACCTTTTGTGTCTTGCCCTCCTTGTGCAAGGTGTCAATGGTCATCTTTTGGACAACTGTCAAGTCACCAGTCTTCCACATGATTGTGTAGCCTACAGAACTAGACTGAGAGACCATTTAAAGGCCTTTGCAGGTGTTTTTAGTTAATTAGCTGATTAGAGTGTGGCACCAGGTGTCTTTAATATTGAACCTTTTCACAATATTCTAATTTTCTGAGATACTGAATTTGGGATTTTTCTTAGTTGTCAGTTGTAATCATCAAAATTAAAAGAAATAAACATTTGAAATATATGAGTCTGTGTGTAATAAATGAATGTAATATACAAGTTTCACTTTTTGAATGGAATTAGTGAAATAAATCAACTTTTTGATGAAATTCTAATTATATGACCAGGACCTGTATATTTTAGAGGGGAGCAATGTATGAAATGGATCTGGACCATATATTTATTTTGGACTTAAAAAATCCAAATGCATAGAGCAATCTTTTTCTTATTTCAGAAGTTCTCCACACTGCACTGGTGTGGACAGAATTGAATCTGTTACTTGAATAGTACTTTTTGGTTATTATTGTGTAATTACTGTGTAATTATTGTGTGCTGTTTTGTACTTTTTTTTTTCTGACAGTAGTCTGTTATGGCTGTTTGCTGGCTGGTCCTGTGCTCTATTTTGTTGGTAATTTATGGTTTGCTATCTTTCAGGTCTCTGGGTCTGCACATTCGAGGCGTTGAGGAGAACAGTCGCTCCAAAAGGGAAGGCATCTTTCAGGATGATGAGTGTATTGTTAAAATTAATGATGCTGAATTAATGGACAAGTCCTTTTCACAGTGAGTCTCTGAACTGAAGCCTTTATGCTTTACCTTCTGGTCTGCTTTCTGTCTCCACCTCCTGTTATCCTTTCCTTCCTATCGTGTTACTCAGTTTTTAGAGCTATCTTTCCATGTCATGGTTGTAAAAACAAGCATGGTGTCCATTGTTGTGCTCTATTTATGGCTATCAACTCTGGACTGGTTTCAAAAGCAGAAAAAACTCAACCCGTAGTGTCAGAGCCCATCCAGCAGTCATGGCCATTTCCTGAGCTCTTTTTGCTGTGTGTAGCAGATCTCCTACTCTTGCTCATGCTGATCAGAGATTTGCTATCCCAAAACCAAATCCATCAGGACCTGAAAAATCATCTGTTTTTGGGCGTATAATATCTGTATAATATATGTTTGTAACGTATAATGTTAAATTTGTGTCAGTTTAATTGAAGTCTGTAACTTCGACTTCGAGAAATTATGTATGTAAATATAGTACAGTTCAAAAGTTTGGGTTTAGAATTGTTTTTATTTTGAAAGAATTAATACTTTTATTCTAGAGTGTTGCAATAAATCGATCAAAAGTGACAGTAACGATTTTTACATTGTTACCAAATAAATCCTATTTCAAGTAATTGATTCTATTTTCAACTTTCTATTCATCAAAGAATCCTGAAATAAATGCATCACTGTTTTCACAAAAATATTGGCAGCACAACCGCTTTCAGTATTGATAATAATAATAAATGTTTCTTGAGCACTAAACCAGTATATTGGAATGATTTCTGAAGAATTATGTGACTGAAGACTGGAGTAATGATGCTGAAAATTCAGCTTTTTTTAAATGAAATTTTAAAATATATTAAGATTTATTAAGATATTAAGAAATATATTACAGAATTGTATTTTCAAATTAAATTGTGAAAATATTATACAAAATATTATACAAAATTGCTGCTTGTACTGTATTTTGATTAAATAAATTTAGCCTTCAGACTTTTTTTTTTTCTTCCAAAAACATGAAACATTTTCTAAACTTTTGAAGGATAATGTAAAAAAAAAATCTGTTTTATATTTGAGCTTACCAGTGAGAATAAAGATAAGAGGTTTTCTGAGGCACAACGCAAAGCAGAACTCAATTGGCATTGACTGGCCGTTGTTCATCAGTCGTGTCACGTTCTGACACTGTCATTGACACATGCAATTGTAACAGTACTATTCAAACCTAAGCAAGTATTTGCACTAATGTTGGTAGTGTTTTGCTTTGGACAAAAAGGTTTGTTGACTACTTATTTTTCAGAGCAAACTCAATCTAGTTTGATTGATAACATGAAGAGAGAACCCAAATGAACAAGAAGCATCCATCATATATGTATATATTAGGGGTGGCATGGTACATGAAAAAACACCCAAACCGTTCGGTTCCTTGTCTCGGTTCGGTTTGTGTGTGCGTCGCACGGTTCGACGCATGTGCAATGTAGCCCCGTGTTACATTAAAACAGTAGAAGACAGTAAAAGTAGAGTAAGGGGCCGTTCACATATCGCGTCTTTTGCGCGCGCATATTCATTATTTCCTATGTAGGCGAGGGGCAAGCACACTCAAAATGGAAGCAACGCGGCCGCGCTTTCCCCGCTTTTTTAGGCGCGATATGTGAATGGCCCCTAATGAAGGCTGCCTGAAGTTGGCGGATGCGCCCGTGTTATTCAAATCCGGTGTGTGGGAACATTTTGGATTTCATGTTACTTACGATGACAACGGAAATAAAACAGTAGATAGAACTGCGACTGTGTGCAAGCATTGTGCAAAATGCATTCAATATGCTAATGAAAACACTTCTAATATGACAGTTCATTTGAGAAGACATCACGCCAATGTGTCGATAAGCACAAACAGGAGAGAACTTCTACTGTCCGCAGCATTTAAGCAACCTCTCAGTGATAACTAAAGCATTGGGGATGTTTATGTTATTACATTATATTATATATTTATGTTTAAAGTATTTTGACTTGTTTAAAAGACAGAGCTTTAAGAGTTCCTCTCTTTGTCTTTTAAAATATTTTTTTTTGTAAGAGCTACACTGAAGTTGGCAGTTTGATAAATGCAAGTTAATTTCAATCTTTGTGTGCTCAAAAGGCACAAGTTCCTGTAGAGATAACAAAACACATGCTCCTTTTTTTGCCAAACAAACAAAAAGCATGTCATCATCAATGTCTTCTCTCTTGCTGTATCAAAATCTCACCCAGCTTTTACTCCGAGATGGTCCCAATAATGTGCTTAAAGTCAAGTCAAATTCAGTTAGTGCACAATTACATTACAAAAATGTTAATACTGTATCCTACATTGTGGATAATTAAGCTAATAAGCTATATGTCATATGCTGAAGGAAATTTCTGGAGTGTTAAAGATTAAAGGAAAAAATAACAACAAGAACCGTACAGAACCGAAAACCGTGACCCTAAAACCGTGATACGAACCGGTTTTGTGAACCGTGCCACCCCTAGTATATAGACAAGTTAATATCAACATTTTTTAACTGGACGTCTCTCTTTTAACCACTTTTCGTCTCAAACATCATCTAGTGCTGTTGGTTCTTTGTTAAATGGCTGCTGTTGGGGCAGTTACTGCAACCCCAGATTTTAGACACCTTCAGAACTACCAAAGCGAAATTTAATTTCTTTTTCACACTAAATGATCAAAGACGGCAAAATCTTGGCAAAAATGATTCACTGTCCACTGTGAGAATGCTTCTCAGATTTTAAGATTGTGCTTTATATAAATTAAGTCTGAAGACCTTGCCATACCTGTTGAAACATTACCCAGTTGTTACGTTGCCATCATGTACATTATGCACACATTGTATATACATATTTCTGCTAAGGAGAATTACTTTTATCAGTAGAAGGTCACATTAATCTTATTAGGCTCAGGATGGATGGACGGTTTTTAAATTAAATCAGTCAAGCAAAAATGAAGGAGGTGGATTGCTTTGTCATTTGTAATGCGAAGGACTCATTAGTCATAACCCCAATTATGCTGTCAGAATAAATGTCAGAGCGAGTTTTATCTAAACCAAGACTATTCAATATATTACAGTTTCCACCCTTTTTAGTTTCCAGGTTCATTTGTTTCATCAAATAACCTGCAAATAATTATAAAAAATTGATTGTCTCTTAATTGCTTTTTTATACCCCGTGTCCCTAATCTCTCTCTCCCTTGTCTTTTACCAGAGCACAGGAAATATTCCGACAAGCCATGCGTTCACCCATCGTTCGTTTGGAAGTTGTTCCAGTCTTTAATAAAGAACGCTTTGAGAAGACTGTGATTGGCCACCTCTTCAACTCAGAAAGCCCTGATGCATCCACACGGACCAAAGACCCTCCGCCGTTGAAGGTGAAGCCCATGGCAAGGCCTGTTGAGTCCTCGTCAGGATGGCAAGCCGAGTGTCAGGAGTCCAGCAGCAGTCCTGAGAGTCGCTCTATGGGCTCTCCATTACCCCTCAGCCTCTCTCCCACCCCTAGAGCCAAGACTGCTGAAAGCCCCCTCCTGAAAAACAGCTTGGGACCATCACCACTACAAATCCACAACAAAAAGGGTGGAAAGAGACTCAGAATCGACCTTAAGAAAGGTAATCAATTGGGAAATGTATACCGTAAAAAATAAATGTTGAAAACACTTCAATTCAGTGGTGCATTGAGGTTTCTCAGGTTTCCTGTTCACTAAAGGTTAAATGCCTCATTCAGGTAATAAATTCAAGGCAACTACAGATTTCTTATTCAATGAATTTTTGAAACAGTGAAACATCCTCTCACTTTCAACTGCTTTTTTTTAACATGTGTAAATATTTGTATGAACATGAAAAGATTCGACAACTGAGAAATTAGAAAAAAATGAGAAAATGAGTCCCTGAACAAATATCCGTATCTGTGTGTCTGTATCTGATGTGTCCACCATCTGCTTTAGAGGTTAGTTTTACCAAAAAATTAAAATTATCCCATGATTTATTCACCCTCAAGCCATCCTAGGTGTACATGACTATTTTCTTTCAGACAAACACAATCGGAGATCTATTTAAAAATATCCTGGCTCTTCGCAAACTTTTTAATGGTACTAAAGAGGGGGGGTGAAACCCAAAAAATCCATCCATCCATCCATCATAAAAATAATCCATATGTTAATGGGTTAATGAAGGCCTTCTGAAGCTAAGCAATGGGTTTTTGTAAGAAAAATATACATATTTAAAATTGCATTAACTAAAATAACTATCTTCCGGCAGACAGAATCTCTGATCACCTTGAACATGCCATAGTCCTGCTGCAGGAGGCATGAGGTCTGCAGATGTGAACAATCAGTAGAAAGGTCTCTTTAGTGTCCAAAGATTTTGTGACTGTGACCTCTAAGGTCTACTGCCCTAAAACTCTTCAAGTCTTAATGACTGTTCCACAGGTGCATGCACAATAATGGTTTATTGTTCATTGATCAAGCATGAAAAGCATTGTTCAAACCCTGTCTAGATCTATATAGCTTATTTGGATTTTACAAAATTATCTTTAAAATACAGTATCCTGAAAAAGGGACGTTTCTTTTTTGCCGAGTTTAGTTTTATAAGACACTTACAAGTGAAGTATACTATTTTGTTCATAAAAAAGCAATCACGCTATAAAAAAGCAAATATATCTACACTAAAAATTCTGCGTAAAAAATTTCTGGGTTATTTGGCAACCCATCGCTGGGTAAATATTGGACAAGACACATGCTGGGTTATTTTGACCCAGTTTGTTGGGTTTTATACATTAACCGGGTTGTTTTTTGACAGTGCTGGGTCAGTCATCATTTCATTTATTCATTTATAGAACACAAATAAACACTACAATAGTTCACCACTGTGCTGTACTGAAGATAAGTCTGATGTAAATGTAATGTATAATATATGAAGAAATTGAGTCATTTTCTTGTATGTATTACAACGTATTACAAACCTTAGTTTTTATTCAGGAGATCCCCTCTTTTAACCAATTTGGCCCAGTTCACCCAACATTGGGTTACATTGACCCATCATTGTATGTGAGGGGGTTCATTTTTTGTATTGACAGTTAAAATGACCCAACAGCTACAGAAAGTTTCTACAGAACTACAGCACTTGATAAAATAAAAAATACCCCAATAAAATTACCCAAAAGGCTGAACCCTGCATTTGGGTTAAACAAAATAACTCGCATTAACTAGACTGTAGCATGTAGTTTTTTAGATGATTGCATATAGTTTTTGTGACTCAAAAGTTGTGAACTAAAAAATATTAGTAAGACCTAAGATTACTGTAAGCTGGGATATTGAAAGTGCATTAAAACTCTCATTTTTGAAAGAACAAAGATATTCCTTCAAGATCATTTAAATAAACATACTTCCTTTTAATATGATTCTATCGTCCTCTGTCGCTCACTCCAACATTAGTCAACTGTGTAGTCGGTGGTTTTGGCAGTCGAACCAAATGAATGAAGCTATAATTTCAGGCTGCAAAGTCTATTAAGTTCTTATTGATTCTGCCATTAATGATGATATAAATTCATTGCTGGAACAAAAAAGTGCTGACCATAAACCGATCGTGCTAAACGAAGAGCATAAAATGCCGTCTGAACGCTCCAGCTGCGCTCATTTTTTCCACTGACTGGCTTCGATATGTATTGTCCTCCGTGCTCTGATTCAAACCGTGTTAAAGAACAACCACTGGCCCTGAGGCGGTCTGCTCTTTAGTTTCTTCACCCACACTCTCTGTCCATCATTTTATCCCTGAGCTCAGGGACAGGACTGGAAATATCCGTCCTAAAGACGTACCTCGCTATAGCCTGTTCCCTAATCTAACTATCAGTCACCGTGACAGCATCAAGACCGCTGTAAGAAGCAATATGCACAGGTCAAGGCGGCAGCACGGTTTAAATAGACCACCACCTGTGCTAGAGAGCAGCCTCCTCTTTTAATATCTTCCTTTGGTCTGGGCTGAAAGGAATTACAATGATTTCTTATTAGATGCTTATTTTTTAAGATTTTTTTTTAGTTTTTTATGCGATACTGTTGAATTTCTTCTGAAGAGTGTAAATGTCAGCTTTGGGAGGTCGTTCTCATATGGCTAATGAGGTTTCTGTTGTTTCCTTAAATTTTGTAAGAGATCTGTATTTTTAACATTATTTCTCCCTCTCACTTTCTCGGTGTGTTTAAACAAGCTCTCTGATTCTGTTTTTCATATTCATGCACTCTGTATCACTTTTTGTCTCTCCCTTTCACTCTGGCTCTTTGAAATGTGCTCATATGTGAAATTAAACTTCAGTTTCTGAAGCCAGGCGACTCTAATCTCAGTCTCGCACAAGGACGGCCTTTATCAGCCCGACTGTCCCTAACAGGCCCCAGATAGACCCACCCCAATGTACAGCATGTAGTCTATGAGGAGTTTTATGGAGACAGTCTCACGTCTCTCTTCTGTTGTTTACCATGATTCTTTGAGGTTTCAGGTGTTTATAATTCAGGCATACAATGTTTGTGAAGATCTCCAAATAGTTTTCTGCAGCATTGTGTTTTGGAAACTGAATTTATTATTTAAAGAATGATTGATCCTCTTGGAATATTTATGAAAATTAAAACGGAAACCCCAAAAATATATATTTCATGTACGTTTTCACTCATTTTTTTTTTTTTTTTTTTAAGTGTTAGGTCATTTGCAGTACAGTTTGTTGCTAAAATGTTGATTTTTGGTTGTTAGAATGTCAGTAGTCTTCAGTTGCAAACTACTACAACTTAAATATTTTAGTCTGCTTTAAGTAAATACTGTAAAAATAGGTGTTCATTTAAATTCACTTCTTTTAAATTCATTTTATTCTTTTTTTTTCTTTATCATTAAATACACTAGTGTTCAAACGTTTGAGGGTGTCAAGATCTTTTTAATGTTTCTGTCCTGTCTCTTGGTCTCTCTTGATTTAAAAATACAGTGATATTGTGAAATATTTTTACAATTTAAAATAACCGTTTTCTATTTTAATATAAAACGTTAAAATGTAATTTATTCCTGTGATGGCAAAGCAGAATATGAAGCATCATTACTCCAGTCTTCAGTGTCACATGATCCTTCAGAAATCAGTCTAATATGCTGATTTGCTGCTCAAGAAGCATTTTTTTATCATTATCAATTGAAAACGGATATTTATCAGTTGTTTATATACCCATATAACACTTCAAGTATGACGTGATGCTTTCTTGATGATGCGCTCTTTCACAGACACCTTGCTGACATAAGTGTGCTGACTGGGAAGAGAATAGGCTTCACGTATGAATTAGTGCATCATTGCTGACAAATTGGGTTTCATCTTTCAATCACTGTCATCTCTCTCAATCTCCTCACAGGTCCTGAAGGTCTGGGCTTCACCGTTGTGACCAGAGATTCTTCAGTGCACGGGCCCGGCCCGATCCTCGTCAAAAACATCTTACCCAGAGGAGCTGCTGTCAAAGATGGCCGCCTGCAGTCAGGTGACAGGATACTAGAAGTGAGTCTCGTGCTGGTGTAAGATGGAGTATTTCTTGTATAGTAATAAAAACCTCTTTCATTTCAAATCAGCATATGAAATCCATTGAAACCGTGTGTGTTTAGGTGAACGGTGTGGACATTACAGGCCGTTCTCAGGAGGAACTGGTGGCCATGCTACGCAGTACTAAGCAAGGAGACAGTGTGTGTCTGGTTGTGGCCAGACAGGAAGACATGTTCCTTCCACGTGAGCTGGTAAGGGTCTTCTCTGTCGAACTACAATAAATCTAATGCAGCGCTACAGTCATCAGTTCCAATGTAGATGCTATGTCTTATACATCTAACTCTTCCTTCTGTTGCTAATAAACCTTTCTTAAAGTCTTTTCCTCTCTCGGTCTTCCTTTTCAGTGAATGAATAGCATAAAACACAATGCTTGAAAATACAAAATAAACACCCTATTTATGAACACTGCAAGTGGCTTGAGTTGCTTGTGGAAGATGATGCAGAATTCTGATTTTGAGAGTCATTTGTTGGACTGCACTGGTTGCAGTGCTTGTTTTGTTGTTTTTGAGTGTGTATGTGTGTGTTTGAATCCTGCAAAGACAACGCAATAGAAAGCTGCTGTTTTGTGTGTGTGTGTGCGTGTGTGTGTGTGAGTGTGTGTGTGTTACCAGGCCCTTTTAATATAGCAAATTTCCTTTAGAATTCCAACTCGCAAGATGCTCTAGTTTCAAAATGGCATTGCTGGAAACGGTAATAAGAGTTTTGAGCCTCTAAACTAGAGATCAGCAGGGGGCAGATTTTTCAGTCTTGCCTAGCCACAACCTACACATAAATAAATGATAAGTTATTTAAGCCTCTGCATTCACAAACTGCTGTAAATTTTAACATAAAAGCAAGCTTCCTGCTTAATTTGGCAAGGCTGAAAGCGCGCAAAGAGCTCTCCCTTTATGATCTCAAAAACAGCACACTCATTTTAGTTAATCACGATCTCACGACGAAGTTTCGTTATAATCAATGAAGCTGTCTACACTGCGCAATTAATCATTTATTTACATTGTGTCGACACTTAATTTGTTTCATTGAGAGGATTTGTGGGCCTTCATATCTCAGCACTGATCAAAAACCCATGAGTGGATTCTAAATTAAACACCTCTGATTGGCTATTGCGTTCAAGAAATCAACAGACATGTCTATGATTGGCTACATTGCTCAACGCTGGAAAAACACATTATAAATAGAAACGATTGACACTCTCCAGAGTGCAAACACTGTTGCGCACTGGATCGTTTGGCTATATGCTATTATTACAGAGAAAACTGATCCTAGACCATTAGTTATGGGCAGATATTTTACTTTTAGATATTTCTACTTTGTGAGACTCCCACAAATCATTTTATTCTCCGCAATCCCACTTGCCCATCAAATCTGCGTCTGCGTTCTTTAATTTGTGCGTTGTCAGTCAGAACTTTCCACTCCCATCTGTGCTTTTTTGGAATTGCGTGCTCAAGCCCATTTGCCCTGTATAGTAAATCTGACCCTAAGTGTATCGGTCAAGAGCCGACAGCCTTTCATTTACCACCTCAGATGTTTAATCACTGAATCAAACCACCCTACATAGATATTGGAGCTTTAAAACAATGAGCGGACTGCATAGTCTGTTCTTCGTCAGGGCACTTCCTGTGCTTCAGACCAACAGGAAATGTAGTGGCATGTTATTTGGGTCATCTGCAGTGATATCATGTGCCTCTGCACTGTCAGGTCTGTCTCTAAAGCCCAACGGGGCTCTGTTTGCTGTCTTAGCCATAGAAGGTCATAGTCACGCTGTAGTTCCTCAAGCCTTGAGGACGGGAAGTCCTGAGCTTCCTGCCTTTGTCTCAACCCCTGTGGGATGTGTAAGTTTGCTAGCTTTTGTCTGTCTGAATGTTCAGACGTCTTTACCTGTCACTCTCTCGCCCCTCAACTTTCCCTCCCTTTGTTTTTTCTGTTTGATATCTTTCCTGATGAACCTGGTGACCCACACACCCGCCGCCGGAGCGCTGGCCTCTCTGCACACTCCCTTCTGCCCACCTTGTAGTTTGACTTCCTGCTCTCCTCCATGCTTGTTGATTCAGTGCTGGGCAGGAAGTGGCGCAGGAGGTCGGGGCGCTCCTACAGGAAGTGCTGGAGCATGCGGGGCTGTGTGAAGTAGGAGACTACAACTGTGCAGCTGTGTGTTGGCTCTTCCTGTATCTCCCTCAGCGTAGTGCCCGTCGATCCACAATCATCCAAATTCTGCCCCTCTAAGCACTTTCTGTAAATAACCAAATGCTGAGAACCGTGCACACTTGGCCATTACCATAGCAGTGCCACTCAAACTTTGGCCCCTCACAGGAAATGAGCTACAGCCTCCATTGTCAACATCTTTCATATATTTATTTAGATAAATTCACAGCAGCATGAGAGGAATTTATGACTCAATAGTTGGCGTCCAAAAAACGGTTACCTTTTTTGCCCTTTAACAGGCAAGTCTGCACGCAATTTACAGTAAAATTAAGATGCATTACATTTGAATGTATTTTTTAAATATATTTTAATGTATGTGCACTACCATTCAAAAGTTTGGAGTCAGCAAGATTTTTAAATGTTTTTGAAAAATAGCTTTCATACTGACCAAGGCTGCATTTATTTGATCAAAAATATTGTACAAAAAACAATATAATTACAATTTAAAATATATATTTAAACTGTTACATGTGTAGTTTTTAATTTTATAATTAAAATATTAAAATTATGCTATTCAAAAACCACTGAAGAAATTCAGCAATGGTTTGTTTTGACTCAAAACAATATGAGCAATATGTTTATATGAGCAACAATACACTGATAACATCTCATTCTTGCATGTTAGATGCGTATAAAACACATTTGAAACATATTTTTTTCAATAATGTATATATAATTGGATACAAATTTATCATAAAAAAAATCAAACCATGTTAGTGAGCATCATTTCTCAATATCAATCAATCCAGATTATATTTAGTAATTTGCGAGCATGTTTCACTACATGTGACCGCTGTCCTCTCCATGTTTTTTTTGTCTCTAAGCCTTTTTTTGTGTTGTGGTAAATCATGACGTCTACAATTCACACTTGATAACACATTGTTCTAGTAAATTCTCTGTTGAATTAATCTGCTCACTGTTCAATTACGCCTCTTATGCACGCTGTGTTGAACGCACCCTTCACTGCATCATTGCCACTGATTAGTTAGTATGCAGTGGTCTGAAGCATGACCGCGACTCATTACCCACAAACCACTAGTTCTGCTTACACACAGCAGATTAAAACCCTTCAGTGGGTTAAAATAAACGTGTAAGGTCTTCAAACGCACATAATTGTGCACATTATGCATGGTGACGTTAATGATTTTATTTGGTTAGTGAGCAAATGCTGGATTTTACAGGCGACACACATTGAGCTTTGCATTTCTAAACTGTTTGCTTGACTCGGTGACTGATGGATTGACGTCTCTGTGTGACTGGACTGAGATACGGTAGTCAGGGAGATTAATGTATGGGAAGAATGGCTCACAGACGGTGAAAGATGACTGTAGATACATTTTAAGAGCAAAAGCTGAAAGAGCGAGTGATTGAAATGTAAAAAAGGCGAAGGAGATAGAAACGCTGATAGAGGAGTGACGGATGATGAGACAAAGAGAAAAAAGGTAGATGGAGGAAAGGAAAGGGCTGAGGGAAGAAAAGATGGTGACAGAAGGTAGAGAAAGCTGTCATTGTCAATCTTAGAAAGAAAGCTGCAAAGAGAGGAATAGGAGAGCAATAAGAGCAAACACAATATGTTGAAAACATTTTTAAGGTTGGTGGAAGAAACTGTTGGGCACAGCAAACAATTCTGTATTAATAAATTAACTAGCGCTTATTTTTAATGTAGGACTCCTTGAGCTTGAACGTATAAATACACACAAAATGATCTCGTCTCGACAAGTATTCTTGTATACAGTCTGTTATAAAGTCTTAAGTGAACCTAAATCGGATGTTTCATCATATTGGTTTCGTGCATTCGTACACTGGTTCCATGCATTTTTATTTTTATTTTATTTTTAGACAGCAGCCTTAATTATCGATCCAACTTGAACAATGATGAATCTATATTTAATTTATACAGTGAACACTATGTATGCAGTATATTTATATTACATTTCTGAACATGAATACGACTGTTAGATAACTTTATTTGTAACTGTTCTATAGTACTTATCTATATTTTAATTCGTATAGTCTTATTTTTATTGTCTGTTCACTTGTCTTTGTCATGGTACCAGTGTCAGGGAAGAAGCGCATGACAAGGAAGTTCGGGAACATGTAACTTTACTGGAAATCAGGAGAACAACTACACACAGTACTCAACATAGCAACAACAACGAAGGACAAAGATCAGACAAAACTGAGGGTTGAAATACAGATGAGCAGGGGAGCAAACAAGACTAATTAACGACACACACCTGACATGAATGAACTAAACGAGTGACGGGAAAAAAACAAACAAAGAGCACGTGTGAAGTCTTTAATGACGTCTGGACTTTATTAGTTAGGAGTATTCTGTGTTACTATGCTGTATTCTGTTACTATGCTGTGTTATCACAATAGGCCTAATCAAAGTGTTTTTTTAAGTTAAATATGAAGCAAAATATATATTTTTATTTTTATTTTATTTATTTTTGCTGATCTGAAAAAAAAAATCTGATCCGTGACTCCAAAATTGTAATATGATTCGAACCGTGAGTTTTGTGATCTGTTACACCACTTCCCTATTCTACTTATGGAAAAAGCTTAACTGACGCGACACCAGTCTTCATTTGAAAGTGAACTAATCCTTTAATTCGATTTGTGTTTACTTCGAGTATGACTTTAGCTGGATTAACGTAATGAGAAATCACTGTTTACATGGTATTTCTTATTCAGATATTGTCTTAATCTGGTTAATATTGGAATATTGTTGTCCATGTAAACGTACTAATTGTCGTTTGCTTTTGATGTGCTCTCATGTTATAATAGATTTCTAGAGGGGAGATGTTATTGTCTCACCCTTGCACCTCTGAACGTGTCATCAGAGAAGATTATGAGGGCACATGTCTTAAAAAAACGATGTGCACGGACAAATCATTTATAATTAAAACGGCAATATTCCATTTAAAAAAAAAAAAAAAAAAACAACTGTCCATTTTTGATTTCATGGTGTCTTCAATTTTTGAACAGTGCTCTAGATTTCTGCATCGGCCAATGAAAAATCTATAAAGCAGTAGTCATATCAGATGAAGGACAGGCTTCAGACAGTCAGGAGAGAGAAGAGTTTGATAGAGATGATGCCATGTGAATGGAATGACAAGAGGAGGTCGCTTTATAGAGATGAAGACTTACTTTGTGGCACAATGTGCAGTGATGTCTCATTGGAGACACATGCGGCGGTAGTTTGGCCCATGCGAAGAGGGGAAAGGAGAATCGGCAGGTGGGTTGGACACTCTACATCTGTCTGACTACCTGACGTATTTCTACCTGCCAGGTGAGCTGTCGCAGAAAGAGTCTTACAACCTTCCATCGCTCTTCAAAAGCCACACACTGAGGACCTCACGCACCCCTCGCACAGTCAGCCCTAATCTCTCTTCAATAGCGCGGCCGCCCGGTGGGGGATAGAGCTCTGTCTGCTGCTCCGGCTAGATGAAATAGTAATAGTGATATTAGATATGGCTCCATGAACAAAAGAGAAAGAATGAGGACTCATTTCCTGTTCGGTTTGTAGTGTTTTTACACGACAGAGGCAGATTAAAAATGGAGTGCAGAGCTTGTAACAAAAGACCCTCGCGCCCCTTCAAGCAGGCGGCTTTGTGTACTTCAAAACAGCCTGTTAACAATGGCACCAGGCTGGGTAATAAGGGCCCTGACAAAGCCTTATCTCTCCCAGAACTCCAGCTGTGAAGACGAGCGGTTAGCGCATGCGATAATGTTGTTGTGACAGCTTTCCCCTTTTTGGCTCGTCCTACACAACCCGAGGAAGTCGAACCAGCCGAGACGCTGGCCTCTCTGCTACATAATCTCATATCCAGACCTTCTTGTTACTACCTACATTACTTCCTCAATAAACCTTTGATGTTGGTATTACCAGCCCTCTGAAGTCTCAGGGTCCACGAGGCCTGGTTTCCAGTCTTGTCCTCTTTACGAGTAAATAAAGCCGCTTCCTGAGCGACAAGGTTATGAACGTCAATCCAGACCCTTTAGTCTTTTACAGCGTCCTCGTCTCAATGGTTTTGCTTTCATCTCCACTTAAACAGAATCCATTTACTCATGGACAAACTTCTCTCTTAGCCATCAGCTTCCATCGGAGCGGTCGTAGAGACGTTTCTTTGTTTAAGAGGTTATGTTAGTGTCCCCCGTGTTGCCTTTAATGATGCTGCGGTCTGCAAGGTGAATGGTCCTTTCCATATGCATGTGTGGGGTAAAAAGTGCACTGTAGCATGTGTGCCGTAAGCCGAGAGGTTGATCGTACGCAGCATGAGTCTCTCACAATTGCACACGTGGCTCTTCGAGACATCATATTAAAGGGGGAAATGTATTCGGCTCCTAGTGAAGAGGTAATTGGGCCTGATGAAAGGCAGTGGGTATTTGTTGATGCTGAAACCTGATTATGATCAGGGTATGTTCTCCATTTGGTGAAATGAAGTCCATACTGATGACTTTGTTTAGTAAAAGCCAGAAAGAGATGGCCAAATGTTGCAAATTCGCTACTAGGGATGTCGAATGTTTAACATAGGATCAGAATGGTTTTACTGGCACTAAATTTATTCAACATTTTCAATATTGTGATTCTTTTTATTCCTTTTTTAATTCATCATTTAGTTTTAATGCTTTCTCACAAGTACTGTGAGTGTTAAGACTTTTTAATAGTATCACTGATTTAAATTTCAGTTGCAAAACTGCAATTAAAGTTTGATTCTACTCGTTAAACAAACAGAACATGTTTGTGCTTTTCAAAACACAAACAACATGTAAAAGCATGCAGGCTCTTGGGACGTGGTTAAATTTATTTTAACCCTTAAAGGTACAATATGTAACATTTTTATATTAAAATATCAAAAAACCACTTGCACAGTGTTATATATTTTGTTCAGCGGTGTACTTACATTTTCCTAAATATTTCCAAGAATTTGTAAATTCAGAGAAATTCACAATTTTAAATAGTGTCCCGTCCCTCTTCACTTTGTCGCCTGTCAATGAAGTAATATCTGCGTCATCCCTGGTTTCCGCTTGTACTGCACAGTAACCATGGCAACAGACACGGACACCTGCATAACATCTAGCGGCGTGTTCAAACATTATGGACCATGGCAAGCAAACTTTGGGACTAAAGGAGAAATAAAACGAGGATCAAGATCAGCGTGGTGTTTCCGAGATAGTGAGAGCTTTGCGACTTGACGGCGCTTTTGCATGTTATTAGACAAGGTAAGCAAATGTAGGCTACATAAGACTAATCAATGTTATATAGCTCAACACGACGAAGTGTTAGAATATCATCAGTTTGATAATCTAATGTTGATCTAGCTTACTGTTAATTCTCATACAGACAACAAACTAATACTAAATATTACAACTTTCTACACAAATACAGTTTAGTGTGATAGTGTAACGTTAGACTGATTGAAACAGCGCTGCGTTACCTCACAGTTTTAATTCATCAAATAAACTGACCTGTATGAGTAGTATTTCAGCACTTATGAGTAGTTCGGTAGTTTCTTTATATCCCCCGGGACTCGCGTGTGCCACTGATATCTGTCTCTCATTAGTAATCGCTCCCACAATTCTCGGCCACGCCCTCCTTCATACCACAGTCATGTTAAAACCATGCGTTCACTCATCCATAAACATTATTTCCCCATAAATATTATTAGATCCATCTGCATGACGACAAGTTCCATGTTCCACTCATTCACTGCATCATCAAACTACGCCTTTGTTAATGTCCGTGCCTTTAAATGCATGAATGTTTCGCCAATCGTTATTTCATATGCGGGTCATTAGTGACCCTGATTTATATCTAACACGGATGCACCTCTGCCTGTCGCGATAATATAAAACTCTCCTGATATTTGAGTAACAATTACTGAAGAATAAAATAAAGTGTATTTTGCTAGCTTGGAAGGGTCCAGTTTGAGCAGATGTTTTATACCAACATCACTGCCCTCGTCAGAGCCCATTTCCCAGTGCATTCAGCATCAGGCTCATATTTGTGATCTCAAACATATTCTCAATACTATCATTTTCAACACCTTCAAAATAGACAGCGTCTTCACCAGATCAACCATCAAGTACAAATGACACTAATATTTGATTGTGTTTAGTACTTGCTCTGTAGTAAGTCACTGAGCCATTTCAAGTTTTGTTTTCTGCCTGCAGCAACTTTGAGTGAAACATCACTTCATCCTTGTGGAATAAAGGTGAATTGCAAAAAAAAAAAAAAAAACATACTGTTACACACCTTGGGTCGTTAGCAACCCTATACATTTTTTTTTTTTTTGAAAGAATGGGAAAACAGGCATACTTTTCTTTCTTATTGTAGTGTGAGATGCTGAAAAAGCAGAGGTGGCAAACAGTCAACGGCTTCTGTTTAACCCATGATGTTTAGTCAAGTCAAGTCACCTTAATTTTTATAGTGCTCTCTACACTACAGATTGTTTCAAAGCAGTTTTACAGTGATCAACAAGAAAGTAATGTTTCAATGATGGAAACAAAGATCAATTCGGCTGTAAAGCAGCTCTAAAAAAATGTCATTATTTAGCTGAAGTCAGTTCAGTGTTGATTTAGTTCCATTGTATCCTACTGCCACCACTGGAGAAGCTGTGGTGTGGGTGATGGTGGGTACAAGTGTAATGGTTGTTTGACTCTATCCCAAACCTTCTTGTACCATCTGCTTCTCTCTCTTAATGCATGTACAGAATGTACTACAAAGACGTCTCATCACCTCAAACACACACACACACTTTACCGTTCAATTCACCACCTGCTCACTGCTGAAAGGTGGTAGAGTGCTTCCCAAATGAAAGAATCATTTTAGAAACATGCTGGAGATATAGAGCACAATGACACAAGCTCTCTCTTGCAAGCTCATTTTTCATCCATCGGAACTGGGCCTTTGATCCACACCCAATAAAAGCCACCATAGGCTTGAGTCGTGTGCTTTTGAGTGGGATTTGATTATCAACAACAGCGAATCAGCATTACAGAGAATCTGCTAAGCTCTAACACAAAAGCCTAACCAAGCTTTTACAGTGCTTTCGCACAGTTTGTGGTTCATGTTGCGTTCGTTTGGTTGGTGTGAATGAGGTTTGTTCCGACTCTGGTCCTCTTGAAATGGCTGATCTGGTGTGCAGTGAACTATGGTTTGCAGTTGTTTTGATCAATCCATTCTACATAATAGAAGTGAACTCCTATTGATGACATAATTTGGTTAATTTAGTAGCACAAAAACATAAATAGATCAGTGTAGCTGGTCTAGTCATACATTTTGTCTATTTAAATATCTTACATTTTGTCTGTTAAAATATCCTTTAAATTCAATTAACATTTTGTCATGCCACTTCTTAATTTTAGTCAGTTTTACTAAAATAATCTAATTGTAGCTGAAATGAATGATGAGAATGTAATGAGAACATGTTAATTTAAACATATCAAAAATGAACAAAAACATGGTTCTTGGTGAAAACCAGATCCCCTGAAATAACATTATGATTTCACTATTGCAACACAATATTGTGAATTCTTTGTTTGAGTTATTCATTGTCTGTTTTAGATCTTTTAATATGTTGTTACAGAAAGAGCATATTTGAAATGTAAATGTAATATTTTTTTTTTGTATAACATATCTAATTACTATCATATTGGATCTGCTTAGGTGAGTTAATTAACCTGTAAGCAAAGTGCTTCAATTCCCAGACATTACTGACTATTATTAGATTATTTGCAACAGCCATGTTCTTTCTCGTTTTTTTTCGTTTTTTTTCTTTCTTGTTAATATAGCCCTGCTATTTTTTTGTCATTTTTATCAACACTAGGCTTCATTAAAATAGATGAAGTATTGTCACGACTCACATGATTCTGGCATCACTATGACCTCACCGGCTCAGGACGAGCAGATACCCATCTGGCCGTATGTCTCAGTGAGTTCATGTCTGACCAGTGCAGCTTGCCGAAACTCCCTCACATTAAATCCTCCTTTTCCCTCAAGATCCTCAGCGTGCCGGCCGGCCGGTCGGCTCTCAGCTCTTGTTTATCCAGGCTTTTGCAGTGCTTACAGACCTGCTGTAGCTAATACCAACCCAGCTGCACTCACTTATGTAGTTGGATTGTGTTTTGCATAATATCTAATACTGTGTCAATTATGAAGAGACAGTAATAAGACTCGGGGAAATACAATATTTCTTATTTTTCCGGTTTGTTTGTAAATGACAGCACTATACTTCTTGCTGGTGGTTAATGAAATTAGTCTCAGTTGAATGTACATCTTTGTTGAATTGGAACAGAAATGCCCTCAGGCAAAGAAGACCACTGGAATTTTCTTGCGCCTTATGAGAGCGAAATGATACAGATGCATTTGTTGTTTGTGCGGGGAAAGTACACGATTTCCTCATTTTATTTTATGCTTTATAAAGCAATTTAAAATTTCCTATGTGCCATAATGCATTACGGAGATGAGATCATCCAGTAGTATTGCAAAAATAAATACAGTAGCTGTATCAAAAGTTACTGACCAAAGAAAATGTTTTTAGATAACCTAAAACATATTTTAGATGGACGATATGCCGAACTGAACAAATCCAGAACATCAGAATAATCCTCCTTCTCTTTTAGTAATAAAATATAATGACACCCGTAAGACCTTGGTTAATCTTCGGAACACAAATTATGATTTTTGCTGAAATACGAGAGGTCTTATGTCCCCTATAAAAAGCAATGTAATTACCACATTCAAGGTCTGATGCCGACTCATTGGCCTGCTCCTGCATCAGCATCACACACATGTGTCACGCTGCTCATGTGAACTGCATTGGCCAATAATGAGCCAGCATTCAGATGTAGAACACGGAAGCGCTGCACTGTGTTTGCTACGTCAACAGCGTAGAAGACTGACAGGGGAGAGACGAAATAGTTGAATAAAGTCATTATCTTTGTTTTGTTTTTGCACACAGTGTTCTCGTCGCTTCATAACATTAAGGTTGAACCACTGTAGTCACGTTGATTATTTTAACTTCTTTATTACTTTTCTGGACCTTGAATGACAGTAATTGTGTTGCTTTCTTTGCCGGATACAAAAAAAAAGTCTCAGATTTTCTCAGATTTAATCAAAAATATCTTAATTTGTGTTCCGAAGATGAACGAAGGTCTTACGGGTATGGAACGACATGAGGGTGAAATTTCATTTTTGGGTGAACTAACCTTTTAAGCTGACTTGTAAATTGAATCTTGTTCACAAGTCTCAAATTAATATTTAGTGATTTAAGTGCAACTTGAATCAAAACTTACTTCAGCTGTGTGTTATTTGCCACAGCTAAAGACCCTCAGCACTGTCAGAATTATGTTTACGCTGTGTTTTTTACATGGGAAGCACATCATGTGAATCAATTCAGCTCTTGTTTAACATCACATCATTGATTGTCCAGGAGTGTCTCTCTCACTCCTTCTTTAACAGTCTCTCTTTGTTCCTTCCTGTTACCAGACATTGATAAAACGCCTGTTTTTTTGTCTTTTCAGTCTGTTCAACACTAAAGAAGCTAAAGTGACCATTAAAGCTCAGTGTGTGTTTGCTGTCTCAGTGCATGCTGCATTAACAGTCTCTCACAGACTCTCTCTCTGGCCTTGAGTCTTGATTTGCTGAGACCCTATGGGCAAACGAAAGGAGGGAGTTTTGAGCAGATCAATGACAGATAGACTAACAGTGAAGGATGATGGCTTTGCTACCATGTTTCCTCTTCCTCATCCTTCCTTCCCCTTTTCATGGGTTGAATCACCCTCTGCAGAACACTATCAAGAGGAAATGGATGGGATAAGAACCATGACCCTGAGGTTTCCTTTTGCTCTATTTTCCCCATTTCAAGGAGGTACAAATTAGTTATTTGGCAGTTACCACTGTTATCCCTTACACAGATACGCAAGTGTTGCAGTATCTGTTACAAACCCTAGAGAGCTGTCTACCTAGAAAGCATTTTTTTAGGGATCATTGGCACACGCTCAGTGTAATGGTTTTCCAAAGAGTAGAGGCCGAATGTGTGCTAAACTTTGCCAGGAAATTACAAAAAAAAGATTTTGAATGTTGAATACAACATTGAATGTTCTGTATACATTGCGATGGTTGTTGAAGTCATCAGTAAAATTACATTATGTAATATGGATGATATATCTGATTTAAAATGTTTTGTAGGTGAAAAAAATAGAATTGATATATTGGGTTATACTTGGGCTACAACAATACATTTTAGCATTGTAATTAATATTGCTAGAGGGGTCATTATTCCTGCAATTAATTTTTAAACTAAACTCATTTGATACTGTGGGTGTAAAACTGACTCCAAGACAGACTTTAATGAGACACCTGAGCTTGTTTGTCTTTCACAAGTTTTGGTAGTTGTGGTGCAATCATGCAGAAACTTTCTGCAAGAAAGACCTAATGGCAAATTTATTCAGAAAGTAAATCCATAAGGGAAATGAGATTGAAATATCACCCAAGCTCAACAAGTGCGCACCATCACCCACAAGCAAAAAATATTTGTACAAGACCTACAAGAGAGGTTGATGCAATAGCCAATGGCAAAAACATCATTGTAAGATTAAATCCATAAAGTGTTGGCAAAATGCTCAGTTTAATTACTGCAGAATTTCTGCATTTAGATTGTACAGGGAACACATGCTTGTTATTTTTTTTAAATGTGCTTCTAACTTTTCTATACATGCTTATTATATTTTGACCCATGACCACGTTGTTTGCTATTCTGATCATTTTGCATTTTTTTTTTTTTTTAGTTTGTGCAATATATTTGTACATGTTTTTAAATTTTCGATTCATGCTTATTATTTTTTGATCCGTGACCGCAATACTATAGGTGGGAATTTGTTCCCATAGTATGTGTTTGTGCATTTATTTTCCTTGATCTCAAAGCTTAGATAAAACTGTGGGACTGTTTCGCTCTCACTCAGTCATTAACTGCAGCAGTCGGCTCAGACTGATGAATCTGGGCATACCAGCGTTTCTGTGGCTGGCTGAGGAGGACAACTGCTGAGTCTTGTAGCCCATTAAGAGGACAGATACATGGACATTCTCAGTAGGAAGTGGTGAGGTTGGCTAACCCTACATGTTCACTGGTGTGAGCTGAGTGGAGCATGAGCAATTGTTTCCAATTCATTCTGTATGGGAACGGCAGACTTGCACAAGGGGATTGTGGGATTGTAGAGTATCGAAA
This sequence comes from Zacco platypus, assembly GCA_038088235.1. Classification (NCBI taxonomy): domain Eukaryota; kingdom Metazoa; phylum Chordata; class Actinopteri; order Cypriniformes; family Xenocyprididae; genus Zacco; species Zacco platypus. Next base: position 12,734,231 of record CM076081.1, on the reverse strand, counting down.
TTTAGGAAATACTGAACTTTATTGCATACCAGAGATGAATAAAAGGTAGCGAGTCTTTTGCAGATAATACTGGGTTTTCAAAATACATATTTTTGGGTCAGTGATGTCTACAATCAAAGCAGTTGAATTTTATATTCTATTATAGTTTTTGGTTGCACTTTATTTTAAGGTGTCAGTGTTACAGTGTAATTATACATTACAAGTACGGAGTAATAATTAACTACATGCACTTATGTAATTATGCTAAATTCCTAGTTATCTACAGTAAAGACATGTAATGTGTAACAGTGACACTGTAAAATAAAGTGTTACCTAGTTTTTATTCATATTTTGAATTGTTTTATCCTTTTTATTTTTTATGTTTTCATCGTAATTTTAGTTCAGTTTTAGTCATTTTTTTTTTTTTTTTTTTTCAATATAGTTTTTGTTATTTTTTTGATCTTTAGTTATTTCATCCATCGAGTTAAACTAAATGAAAAAGATAAATGTTGCTTTGGTAATTAGCTGAAATAAAATAAGTTTGTTTTTAATATTTTATTTTATTGCAGTAAACATTATTTTGTTTTCTGTTAAGTAACAAAAATGTTTTTTATGGTTTTAGTTTTAATTTACTATAATAATCATAATAGACAGAAAAATCTGTTTAAAGCACCAGTACCAAGCTCTTACAGTTGAAGAGTTCAGATGCAAAAGCCGCTAAACGCCACCTCCGTCAAAAATGAGATAATGATATTGAGCGAATGCTTTCCGCACCTTGTATACGTTTATCAAATACTTTCACTTTGAATCCACTAAATTCCAGAAATACCGGTTCGTCGGCAGAAAATGCTAAATGCCAGTTCCCTTTGTCAGCAAAACCCTAAGTCCACAGAAGAACCAATCGGAAGAGGCAAATCGAATCATATGATTTTAAGATGAATGACGGTGTGCATATGAGCTGGGTTTCAATTGCCGAGCTCCAAGATTTTATCATGTTTTGTCCATCGTTACAGCACGCATAGCTGGTTTTACAGCAAAAGACAGTCAAATTTGTTAAATACCAATGAATTGACTAAAGTGACATTTTTGAAAATAAGGCATTTCAATAACTGACTTATAACCTTTTCATTGCGATTAAAGTTAAATCACTGAACCTCAACATAGCAGCCTGGTAAAAAAAAAAAAAAATGCTCATTTAAAAGAAAACATGAGTTGGATTTAGAGGTTTTTGCATCTGAAGTCTTCAGTTGTTCTGTGTGTTTTTTAAACCCAACAAAATTATATGTACAAATATTTGTATATATAACAAATATAAATGTATGCATTTGGTAAATTTGATAAATGTAATACAATTAATGCATATTATTAAATGAATAGATGCAAAATAGTAAAGTCATTGACCTACAGAAAATTTTCTCTTTTTTCCTCTGAATCTGCTGTTGTAGAACAGTGATCAGATGATTTGACAGACATTTCCTTTAGATTTTGCAGCACATTCCCACAATCCTCCCATGTCTGCATTTTCAGAACTTTTGTGGTCAACAAACCCAACCAAGTCCTTGGCTGCAGTTTCATGGTTCCTTGATGCAGATATTCCTTCCAAGCCACTTTGGTTTGGCATGAAAGCACATGCATCTGTCCACTGTTTTAAACCATAGTGTGCTTCCTGCAAAACCCCCAATGAATGAGTATCAGAAAAATATTACTGCCCAGTTGGGTAAGTTATACATCACATGTAATTGACAGTTTTCCACAAAAGATGTTTTGTGGCCTTTTAAGCTTGGTTAACTGTAGCCATTGTAAAGCACTCACTCACAGAGACTGCAGAGGTCTGATGGCATCCCGGTCCCCTAGAGAACCTCCCCACTTCCTCTTCCTGTCCCCACAGAGCGCACATACGGTGTCTCTGTCTCCCTAGAGCACAATAATTCTGAGAGACATGTCTGTTCACCCTCAAACAATAGAGACTGAAGTCTACATGTGTTTGTGACTGACACAGAGAGGTTATGAGAGACGGTGTGATTTCCTGAATGAACAGCTGCGTATCTGCTCATCTTTAAGCCCTCAGAATGTCATTCGCTGCTGTACCTATAGATGACGGTGATCCATCTGCTTCGGCTGATGACATCATATGTCTTGCTCATCATTAAGACGCTTTTCACGGCGGAGGAACAGATGTTGCGTATGCAGATTAGACAAAGCAAGCCTAAGACATATAGATGGTGCTTATTCAAACACTTATGCCTTTTGTCAGAATTGCAGTTTGAATGACTTTGCGTGTCATAATGATTAAAACAATGAAGCTTATTGGAGAAAGACTTCTGGAGGCAATTGTCTCACGCAGGGGTACATGCTGACTGATAAACCGTGGAAAATGGCTGAAGGAAAAGCGATGTGGCATTTCGATTCAGAGCAGGGTCCTGGCAGGGGGCTCGGCTGTGAAATATCATGACTGTTAGCATACAGGAGCTCTGCTAGTTGTACACACAGCAGGCTTTAGCCCTATGATTTCCCCTGCTGATGGACTTGCTGTGATCCCAGAGCTTTGTCTTCATTCTGAACCTCACACGGATGGTCTCGCTGTATTTCATTTAGGTTTAGTTACTCAAACACATCCGTTGATGAACAAACGAGAGGGTGGTTATTCAGATAAAGCTCACCCGTGTATCCGGGTCATTTGAAAATGGCTTTGGTACATAAATCATTTTTTTTTAATAGTTTGATGTGTGTTTGAACAGTTCTGACACGTACAACTCGGTCACACTGGCATTTGGAAGTTAGTTTAAGGGCATTTAGGGCATCTACTCTGGGTTAAATTCCTTAAACCCCTCACTTTTTCCTCTTTTCCCGATGACACACAGTCAGCTGTATTTTTCAGTCTTCACAGAAATGCTAAAAGTTGCTGAGTCGAGTGTGCGTTTGTGAGTGTGTTACACTAATGCTTTGAAAACCCGCAATCCCACAGTAAACAGAGATAAACCAGGCCTTGCTGATCCACACATACTCCGTCTTAGCTGGCCTTCTCAACCCTGTTCATTCCTGCAATAATGTTTCGTAATATTTACAGTCCTCACAGCTCCCATCAAGTCTAGGGATACTGTACACCACTGGTTGTGCATCATGTGTCTCGTAGTGTTTGGTGGGACGAGGGGCTATTTTCTACGCTTTTATACCATTTTACCCCCCAACTCCATATTATTCGTCGAAATTTATTGCACATTCAGTTTTACATGACCATTTTCTATTCTCTTGCTGACGCTCTAAATTAAACAGGCTCTTTTTGGTACTGTACCTTTAAGACTTCTATTTGTTTACATTATGATATTTTGTTTTTTATATATGGTCAAACACTTGCGTTATTATATTATTGACATTTTACCAAAATCAAGCTGAAATGGTTTTTGACCAATGGCACACAATTACTACAACAGTAATAATCAAAAGGTGAATTTTTTTTTATGAGTTTAATTTAATTATTATTTATTAAACTCAGTAATAACTATTCATTTATTACAAATTTCGAGTATGGGTTACCATATTTGACAATACGTCACGACTATAAATAAATGTTAATTTCCAACCTATTTTGGGTTCAATTTAAGCGAGCAATATAGTATTTTTTGAACAATAGTTGAGTTAAATAAAACTACCCATCAGATTTGGCCAAATCGCTTGGTTTATCCAGTTTTATCCCAAATTGAATGCTTATTGGTTACATTTTGCGCTGATATAAACAATCAAGGAGTCTAGATGAGTGCTATTGGATCACTGAAGGCATACGGGATGTGTGACTATACATTTCGGAGACATTGGTGCAATTACATGAAGTACTACTGAGTTGGGTGTAAAATAGCAACTAGCTATTAGTTATTAATCCCCAAAGTGTGGACTTGACATTGCAATTTAAGATTTAAGAAATAACTTACGAACGAACGGTGGCTGCAACCCACCGAGACCTCCGGGTGATGGCAGGAAGGCTGACATCTGTTTGGCCTATAGTTGCTATAAAGTCTTTTGACTGGGGAGTGAGATTGTGTTGTGACTGTTTGAGTATGATTACATGGTACATGAAACTATTGTATATAAAAAGAGCAAAGAAAATCCTGTTTTCCAAGATATGTCCCATCGAACGTGTTCATTGGGACAGGGAAGATTTGAGATGCCCAGAGAAAGATGTGGATGTTTCACTTATACCATTAAAACACTGTTAGACACTTTGGCGTCAACATCTCTCTCATTATGTCTTTCTAACAGACACAATGCCATTTTATAGATTATAAATACAAACGTCTTTCAGACCATTTTTAAGCCCATTTTCTCCTTCATTTGCTCTCCTTCATTCTTCTCTGCAAAGAAAGCCTGTTCCCGTGGAGACATAATATTATTTTTTACCACATAGATATAATAATGTCATTTTTCCCCCTCCCTTTTTATTAACATTCATTTTAAAACAAACTTTCGCTGAAGAGATGTACAGGTAATTTTAGCATCATTATGGCAAGAGAACAGACAAAGAGAAAAGAAAGGAAATGGGGAAAAGCGGGAGGGAGAATGCAGCGGGGAGCTGAGAGTGTGGACTACATAATGGAGAATGGATTATGTTTCTAAATGACCCCATTGCCATCACAGGCAGAAAAGAGGCATGAAAAGGTTGAGCTATTCTCTGCTAAAATAGTGGGCTTTTTATGTTCGAATGGAATGACCTGTCTTCTTCCTCGTCTCATTCTCTTCCGTCATTGTTGTTTTCCTGTCAGAAAGAGGAGCAGGCCCGCTTGCTGCTGTCTGAGGAAGGGAAGGAGCAGCTGATGTTCGAGGTCCCTCTCAATGACTCGGGCTCAGCTGGGTTAGGGGTCAGCCTGAAGGGTAATAAGTCTCGTGAGACCGGCGAGGACCTGGGCATCTTCATCAAGTCCATAATCCATGGAGGAGCAGCTTTTAAGGTAAAACAGCACATTTACATTTGGCAGATGCTTAACTGTCCCATCAGGGTTTCAAACCTCTCACCTATCCGTACAGCCCAGATCTTTAACCACTAAGCCATAACAAACATATTGTACGCTGGACCCAAACACTTAAATTGTATGAATTTCATTATGTACATGACAACCTTGTAGTACTAAGCTCATTTCCATTAACATCGAACATGTTCAAAAAGTTTAAGAGCCAGCAAGTGTCCAGATATACCACTGTTCAAATGTTTTGGGGTTCAGTAGATTTTTTTTTTTAACTTTTTTTCAGCACGAATACATTAAATTCATCAAAAGTAAAGACTTTTTCATTGTTGCAAAATTTCTAATTAATGCTGTTTTTTTTACATTATATTCATCATCACAGTTTTCACAAATATTTTGACTATTTTCAACATGAGAAATGTTTCTTGAGCAGCAAATCAGCATATTAGATTGATTTCTGAAGAATCATGTGACACTGAAGACTGGAGTAACGATGCTGAAAAATTTCCATTGCAAAAGTAAATGTAATTTTAAAATATATTCAAATAGAAATCAGTCATTTTAAATCATTAGATGATTATTAAAATATTACTTCTTTCAAAAACAGCAAAATATCTTAATGACACCAGGCTTTTGATCAGTGGTGTACTTTTTTGTAGCGATGGGAGAAGCTTTTCGATACTTTGAATCAACTGAACCAAATGCTTCGCAAAATGATTCAGTTTCGAAGCATTCGAAACGTCACATGCTGGTGATGCCTGCTGGTCAAAATGGTGTAAATGCAGCGAAAAACAACTTTTACAAACTAATTGTAAATGTTTTATTGAAGGTGTAATATATTAATGCAATTAACAAAAAATCTAATACCATTTAATATGATGTGTCTTTACAATATGTGTTATTTTATTAAATTTTAGGACTTGTTTTGTTCGTTTTTGTAGAAATGTTTAAAACTTATCCAAGATCAGGCAAAAATCATAGACTTCATGTGTTCACAGATCGTCCCTAGCGGCGAACCAAATTTTGACATAAACATAATTTTTAAACAGTTATGACATAACCAGGCCTTGTTTGCTGAAATAATGTGATTCAGATTCACCGGTTTGATACAAATGGTTCACAAAGGTTTCAAAGCTTCACAAAATGCGTTTCAAAAGCATTTTCACTACTTATTTTTGAGCACTATAACAGTTGATTTATAATAAAAAAGCTAACTTTTTCCCCCCTCCAGTTTTTTAATGTGGCTTAAGTGTCCAAATACTTTTTGGGGCAACCATAGTTTAGGATGTCCGAGGACACAGTCAGAGGAATAGCATCACTCATAAAATGAGAGAAGTGATAATAAGTAAAATATGCTTTTGCAGTGCCCCCCCTCCCATATGACAGAGACACCAATGACGACCTACTAGACGTCCTCATAGTGTTAAACATGGCTTCAGGGTTGTGAGTAGAGACTGTAAATAGGTCGTGATCCCTGTTAGCTACCCTTGGCATGTGTTTTGGTTCCCTTGACCTCTGACCTCTGTCCCCTCCACTCAATGAGTTCTCATTTGACCTTAACAGACTGGTTCGGGACTGTCAGCAGGGTGCTGGGTATTTCTATAGGCTCATCTTTCTGTCTGTACTAACATGTTTTTTGTTTGTTTTTTTCCCCCAACTGCACCTGTTCATTTTCCAGTTTCGCATTCATTCACATGGTATTGACGACAGATCGGTTTGTGCCCATTTGGTTAAATAACATTAATCTCTATTATGTTTTTTTTTTTTTTTTTTTTGGAAATTAGAAGATTGGAAATCTGCACTTTCTGTTTTTTTTTTCTCTCTTTACCTCAAAATAAGTGACATGATGTCTATTCCTGAATGCTGTGCAGATTTTCTACGAACCGGTCTCTATTAAATTCTTCCAGCCACTGCTTTGCTCAGCCATGTGAAATGTGCTTGTCAGACATGTGGATTTGTGCGTGCGCGTGCCCGAAGCATGTGTGCGAGTGTGTGAAGTTTACTTGTGAGGATAAGGGTTTGATTTGTACCTGACTGAAGCATCTTCTCACTCTGCTTTGTCAGGCCTTTAGGTTGGAAAAGCAGCTTGTGGGTTTCAGAGGTTGTGTAGAAAGAAAAGAACTTCTTAAATCTCTATCGCTCTGAAGCTTCAGCGTTAGATCATCCCGTTCAGGCAAGGGTAGAGGGAGCCAAGGCAAGGTGATGCACGTGAGTTCTCATATTTGAGTCCCAGCACAGTGGAACACTTCTAACTCTAATTCCCTATCCTGTCCCCAGTGAGAGAGTTCAGAAACGGTAGAGCGCTGCCTGTGTTAGCTCCAGCACATTAATGCTAATTAAAAACTCTCCAAGCCCATGTTAATGAGTTGGAAGCGTCCCGAGTCTGTGGGTGGGATGCATTTTCTCCCCAGAGCCGAAGTGGGAAGGCAAGAGGAGGCTGGGGTGAACAGCAGTGTCTTCTTGCAAAGTTATTGTTGGCTTGCGCTTACAAAACTGAGGGAAATGGCATGTAAAGCAGTTAGATTATGGACCGAACATGTGCTTGAGCGTTTCATCCTCTTGTCCTTCTGTCCTTCAGCACCACTGATTTGGCCCTGGGCTCATTTCAAGTTTTTTTTTATTAATTTATTCATTTTTTTCAAAAACTTCTGCAAGGCTTCCTCAATTGATGAAGCACATTTGTTTGTTTGTTCATGTTCTGACATGTGAAGCACTTTGAACCGCAGTTTTTGAATGAAAAGTGCCATACAAATATGATGTAAAATTGTTAGAATACAAAGAGGTGAATACACATAAAATGTAAATGAAACATGAACAGGCAGTATGAGCAACATAAAAAACAGTTCTTGCATACTGTAAATGCATTGAAGAGTTTTTGCACATTATCATTGATGTGTGTTTGCTTGAAGTAAATATTTTGTGAAATAACTTTCAATTTCAGCTCTTTTGTGGCCCCTAATTGATCACTTTTTGACCAATATACCCTAAATGCATTTTACCTGCATGATTTGCCTCTGGTCTGGAATGAAAACCAGTGTGATCTGAATCAATACCCCTTTTCCTGCTCTTTATTCACCACCATTAGTTTCGTCTCTACTGTTTCTCAAAATAGCCATCAACTATTCTGATTGAACCCAAGCAGGTAAAGGTGATTTCACCTTTCACATCTTTGTTGATCCTGGATCAACATTCCAGTCCACCAATCTGATTTGAGTTTAAAGTTTAGGTCAGGTTTAGGCTTACAACCAGGGTTAGATGCTTCTAGATCAGTGTTGTTCACATCATTTCCCTCTGATGTTAGGGATCAGTATGAGGTTTTAGGGGAAGGGATGATTTTTCAGACAGGAATGTTGTTCCAGGATCACCAAAATATGTTGATCTAGGAACATGTCGTGCTTGGCAAAATCACAGTGACCTTTAGACATTCAGCACTGAGTATAATAGATAAGCAAAATGAACTAGAGTTGCATTTCCTGAAGTGAAACAAAATTGGGAAAAGGTGAATATTTGTTGTTTGCATGTGTCTGTATGTTAAGTATTATTTCAGAATGAATTAATTGTAGACATGTTAGTGGTTTACTACAAACCCCCAACAGAATGATTGAGGAATATCAAAAAGTTCTGCCTCTATTAAATGATTATACAACTAAGTGGTGAAAGAATGTAAGACGGATTCACTCATTTTAAAACAGCACAGAAAACTGCAGACAGATTGTCTGATTTCACAGAATCAAGTTTGAAAATTAGATCTTGGCTCTAATAAAGATCCTTAATTCTCTGTGGCTCAGATATCACGAGGACAGGACATCTTTTCACCCAAAGGCTTCTGTAATGAAAGCATATCTCCTTCATTTACAGAGAACAAGGGCACAAAGTGCAGACGACCAGGGCACAGAGAGTTTGTGGGTGTGTTATTTCTGTAAATTGTGATTAACCGTGTGGTACTGATACCTCTATAAGGCGTGACACTCAGGAAAATGAATACTATTAGTTCTCTCCACAGAAAAATTATGATGACATATACTAGATTTCAAGACCTACCTCCAGCTCCAAGGTTTTTAAACTGTGATATATCCTATATATTGCATAATCAATGATTTTAAGTTAAAGCTTATTGTACTGTGATTTGTTTTATTTAATTACGCAATGTTTCATATGATGACATAAATGGGAAACCTAAACAAAGCCAAAAACGTCTCTAACCAAGACCACTAAAAATTGTGCGTAGGTAAGATATATTAAGCCTTCAGTGTGGATGGAGTCACTGCAAAACATTCTTATTCACTTCTGATACCAAGTATTGTTTTAAATTTACTTCATCATCTTTATCTCACAGTTCATTAGTGATCAGCATCTTTGTCTATACATCTGAGGCATTTTGCAAGTTCTTGCGTTAACCCTCATGTGACTGAGCGCTCTCTCTCTCTCTCTCTCTCTCTCTCTCTCTCTCTCTCTCTCTCTCTCTCTCTCTCTCTCTCTCTCTCTCTCCCTCTCTCTCTCTCTCTCCCTCCCTCTCTCTCTCTCTCTCTCTCTCTCTCTCTCTCTCTCTCTCTCTCTCTCTCTCTCTCTCTCTGTCTATCTCTCTCTCGCCTGGAGACAGAGGAAGCAGATCAGAGGCCTCTGCAGTGAAAACACTAATTAATATTAATTGTAATGAACTTTAAGGCTTTTTATATGCCATGTAATATGCATGTCTTATAATGTGCTTATAAAGTACCAGAGAGACAGAGATTCTGAATTGAAGGAAATGTACTCCTTGACAGAATGCCCCTATAGGCTCAAGCGAGGATAATATGCCTTTGGAAAGCAGAGAGTTCTTGCAGAATGTGAGGAAATACATTAGAGATGTGAAGAAACTAGGGCACTTTCAAGGTTTTCTGATGGACAAAAGCCCCTTATGTACAGTAGAACTGGTCTTGTTTAGTGTAGTGTAATGGTTAAAGAGGTAGTTTACCCAAAAATGAAGTTCTGTTTCATTTACTCACCCTCATGTTTTTCCAAACCTCTATGACTGACTGACTTGTGTGTAAAAACAACATTGGACCCAATTGACTTCCATTGTATTGTCAATATTTTGAGACATTTCTCATATCTTATGTGTTCCACTCATACTTGTTTTGAAAGACATGAGGGCTCAGGGCTGATAAATGGAAGCTTGCTGGTTTGATTCACTGATGTGGAAGTCACAGAAGGATATCAAATTTCAAACCACTATCAATGGCTTTGTGACACTAAATAAAGATTTTTTTTTATTTTTATATAACTTAGGATGGCCGTCTACGTGTCAATGACCAGCTGATTGCCGTTAATGGTGAACCCCTCTTGGGGAAGTCCAACCATGAAGCCATGGAGACCCTGCGGAGATCCATGTCCATGGAGGGGAACCTGAGAGGAATGATCCAGTTGGTGGTGCTCCGTGCTCTAGTTCCACCTAACCAGGTATTACTTACCTCTAGAATACACTTAGTTTTTGTCGTAGCACTCTTCTTTCTTCTCTCGACTAAAACCAGCTTTGATGTTAACTGGTTTAGTATGTTTCTATCTGGTCCACGCTGGCTTAGACAGTTGATCAGGTGGACTCTCAGTTGGTGGAGCCAAGACTGACCTTGTAAAGCTCCTTAGCCAAACTGGTGGGGACCTGGTTGAACCTTCTAACCATAACACAGTATGAGAAACCAACACTTTTTCTCTCACAGGTGTTCAGCATATGCGCAGAGTCATTTCTTTTTCCACCAGGATGACTGATATTCTCCTTGACTTTACACAGCAGCAGAATGCATTTGTTAGGTTTGTTTTAGAGCGCTAAATACACACATTGGTTATGAAAGAGAGTGACAGCTGCATTCTTTAATCAAACAAGAAGATTTTTTGACGGCACTTCAGAAACACCAAGATGTCCTTGCTGCAAGTTCTGCATTAATTCAAGGATGTTCTGCATTAAATGGACACCTCTTTTCCCCAAACCAGTTTAAGGTGTGGGGTAGGTTTAGGGTTTAGTATCTGTTGTAGCAGTATGTAGACAATCAGCACTAATGGAATCTTTAGAATCGACTGCGGGGTCAAGTTTGCGCTAAACATAAATAAATAAATCCAATATGTAGTGCATGCACACTTTTTGTTTAAGGCAATACATCATCGCGCTGCAGCGAGTACAGTCTCACAAGCTCAGCTTTTTACATGTTCTCATCAGAACATGAAAGCAGAACAGTGTGTTAACCTGTGCAATACCTGTGCACCCCCACTATTTCATTGAGAAATAGCTGCTATTTCACTATTTCTGCTCCTACTTGAGAAAAATGATTGAGTGCCTAATTGAACTATCTTAATGAATCAAGTTGAATCACAAACAATTTCAGATATTTTTACAAACCCGTTTGACCAATTCGATCAAAAGAGTGATTCATTTGGGAATATGCAATTACTAGTAATTATTCTACACAGCTGATAGAAAACACAATATGACAAAATGTCAGGGAAAATAATTTCTCAGGTTGGTTTATGGTAATTATCCATTCTCATTTTTCAGTGATATTTTCCTGGAGCACAGCAGTATTTCACTAAAGGTGATGATACATTGGCCAACTACTTTAACAAAGGCGCCAAACAATGTTGCTTAGGTAATTTCCCATTGATAATGAGCAAGAATGTGCATGTGGATATGAAATTTGTTGCCCATTCTCATTGGGAAAGTGCCCAAGCAAAATCGCCCTTCCAAATTGCCCGTTCAAAATTGCTCAAAAAGTTGCCCCATGTATCATCACCTTAAGGCTCGTATCCTGGTAAAAAAGGGTCTAGCAATGCCTGTAATCATCATCACAGTGTTTGCTGTTGTTGTTTGTTATTCATAGAAAAAATGGTCTTTTACTTTGGTTATTTGTTCATACAGACAGTATTCAAGTTGCTTCCATAAGCTTTTGTTTGGATAGGACAGTTTTAGAGACCTGTTGGTAAATATGATTGTCGAACCCCATCACTGAATGAAGCCCTTAACTGAAGCCAAGCCTCTTTGGAATTTTATAGTACTGCATTCCAACACAATGGTGTTTCTATGAGTTTGTATTGCCATGTGGTACATTTGTCTGTGGATTGATAGTTGAGTGTTGGATAGGGTTAGGATGTGCTCCATTTTTCTGACTTGTACATGCCTACAGGCATCAGATGACCTCACAGGGCCACAGTTAAAGACATTCACAATAAAGTTGAAATCTCCAAGTCATTTCACCTCACTGGCACATTGATACTCCCATGCTATTATATACCAGAAAGCAGCTTCCAGTAATTCAAACAATTGTGATACGTCAGTCTAGACAAAAATAATGCATGGTTTTAATGGCTTCTACTTGACAAGCGTTTAAGACCGGGTGCAAACAGATGCTCACCCATGTCATAAAAGCTAGTCAGAATGGCTGGTAATTGCCATTAGTACTCCACATCCTTTAACTTTCTCCATCATTTCCTCTGTGCTGGTGGAATTCGCCTCCAGCGGGATGTTTTAGCCTTTTCTCCTCCCCTACACCTGGGTTCGTGAGCAGCCATATGCTCACCCTAGGATTCCCTCTATATCTTACACATGCACACACACGTGCTGACACACTCCACCCTAAGGCCTCCAACTGCTCTAAAGTGGTGTGTAATTAGGCTACACAAAGGAGCTGCCCCTCTGGCCGCATGGATTGATGGTTACTGGGGGCTCTTTGTTCAGTCTGACAGGCTGGGAGGGACGGGCACGGCCAGGCCAGGGTGTTATTGTTCTCATAAAATAAAGATTCATGTTCATTATGCTTTATGGGCTGTGGACGCCCCCATCATGGCTGCCAATGGGGCGCAGAGTGGAGTCAGGGCCGGTGGGATGCCATTGACCCTTGTGTGTAGAGGTGGGATGAGATGCTAGTTGGTGGATGGATGAAAGGAAAAAAAAAACACATGAATGGATGGAGGACAGATTGTGACTTTGTATAGGACCAGAGAGGTTGTCGCTGGGTTCAGGTCGATAGATCATGGAAGCCAGATGCACGAGAATGAAAGTTTGGTCCTGAGGTGAAACTAACGGTGGACCGATGGTGAAATATTGCTCAGCATGCTTTTAGTACCACAAATAAGAGCTTTATCCTGTAATAAATGGGAGATTAGTTTCTTCGCCTACAAGGCACTAAGAGAATGTATTGTTGAAGCTTTCATTTCTTTGTATTATGTGGTTTGTACTATCTTAATAAATTTCAGCCTATTGTAACGTTTTGATTCTGTCTAGCTCTAATAAATAAAGTCCAAAAAGTTATCTTCAGGCCTGGAGCCAGTTTTAATTCTTTACAGACTTACTTTTTTTTTGTGAGTCTGTTCTCCAGAGTCTCTGTGAGCTTCTGGGAATAAACATGCTGATGTGTTCTTGCTTGAATCTGCTGTGTGTCCATGTCTCCTGACCTAACTGAGCTAATTATGAGCACTTTTTAGAGACATCAAAGACTGGCTTCACATACTCACAATCCCAGTCCAGGTTTGGCTAATTCTCACAAAAAAAAAAAAAATCATGGAAAGAGGCAAACTGTCGAAGAGCAAGAGAGGAGGAGGAAAGTAGAAGAGATAAAAAAAAAAAGAAAAAAAAAGATATTGCCTTGTTTGAAAGCTCCTGGAACAGTTTTGAGGCTTTCTTCTCTCTCAAAAAAAAACTAAAAGCTTTTTTGGAAGTGGTACCAGGTAGAGTTGGGCAATGTATTGAATTTCCACGCTATATTTGAGACGATTCTGCTGGAAATTTAAAAATAAGTGACATGGTGAAAATACCACTGCTTTTAATAGCTTTTTTATTTGGCTATTAAATAGTTCTGTGAGTATTTTTAGAGGGTCAGCAGACATGTTAATAGTGTCCCTCATTTAAACCTCAGTTTTTGTAGAGTTAGTTTGTAAGTGCATTTTCATGTCTGTGAATCAGTTCAATGAAATGATTCAAAATTCTGATTCAAATAAACAAACATATGCATGTTAATATTGGTGTGTAAAAAATGCAGTATATTTTATCACAAGAATGTTTTAAATCTGAATGCTGGTAATAATATTTTTATGGAAATGTGCCATGGCAGTGCCATGTTTCTTCTCTCTGCAGACTACACACTATTATACCACAGTCTGATCTAATCAATCCTTCTCACTGTTTCTCTCAGACAGCCATCTAAACAGCCCTGTCATAATCTCATTACAGCGTGGGCATTAATAATGAAAAGTAGCCCAGGGAGAGAGCCCACATGATCTGTGCCCTAGAGACTGCTTCCTCCTCCTCTTGTGCCAGAGGAGTGCTGGGAGGTTTGCTGGTGCTGCGGGCGGTCGCTCAGGCCTGCCAAGCCACTTTTGTCTTTAACAGCATGTTGAACTGTATGCTTTGTAATGCTTATTAAGATGTAAGTGGAGTCTGAGGAGATTTTGTGGGACCTCGAGCAGAAAAGTGTAGATGAGGCTAACAGACAGAGAGAGCAGTGTCTGAGGATGGTGAACACATTAAGGTAGAGGCTGTGGGAAATGACATACCTTTCATCCTGTGACCAGTGTCTTCTTATGTCATTCTCAGCCCGTCTGTAAATGACCTCGTCACAAAAAGTGTACAGCAAGACCACAAACACAGACAGAATGTTACCCAAATGTTGCTGGTTCATTCAGTTTAACACTGTCCTAACCAGTAGGGTTGTGCAGAATTCTGAATGTAAAGCAGCAATAACAGGTAATGCTGTAACTATAAATATAACTTTTTAATAATTGTTCTAATTCTAGGAGAATAGGGAAGTCCACACCACAGCTTTAACAGTAATGACACAGAGGAATGATTTTGTTGGAATCACTTTCAGATCATGTTTTTCCCAGCTGATGAACAGCCAATCAGAATCCACTCGGCGTTAAATAGCTTGAGAATTAAAAGCAGCAAATGACAAAACCGCAGCACGCATTTCTAAAAAACGGAGCATAAACATGCTTATTTGAAATGAAATCTTAAACATAGCAACAAATAAATAGTTCACAACATTTTCAGATTCTGTTCATAAAGCTCCCTAGTTCTAGATTACAGCGGTTTTATTTCTTTGAAATTTATTTTATTCAACTTTTTTAAATTTAAATTTGAATTTTGCTTCCTGATTGCAGTCTTAATTTCATTTAAAAGGCATTCTCAATTCAATTCTGAATCCAGTGGCGAACATAAACCGCATTGCATGTCAAGACATTGTTTGCTTTGTTTTTGTTTCATCAACCCCGCTCACAGTGGAATTTCATTTGGCCAAAATCTCACTCCAAATAGCTGTATTTGAAAGGTAGGGTAGGTGATTTGCTTAATTTTTTTTTTTTTTTTTGCTATGCTGGTTAAAAGTCTATTCACATCCCGATAGCAGTCACTAAGTTGAGTGATCTAAATGTATTTCTACGTATCATCTGTGGATGTCATAGGACCATAAAGTGTTCGTCCAATCACAACGAGCTTATGCTGCGTTCATGCCATAACTACCGTAATTTGGAAGAGGTCTCGGAGTGGTTCGTCAATCAGATTTATGTTTTAATAGCTACACTATCAGCGCCAAAATGAATCTGTAGCAGTCAGGTGGTACAAGTCAGTGCTTTTTAAGTTGTTTACATTCATTAATATTGTAACGTTATGTGCTTTGAGAAATTAGGTAGTTTAACGGCGTCTCTTGTGACGCTTTTGTTTGCCCCCTGCTGTACGTCGTCATGTGTTTTGGAGGAGGAGAGGCTTTGCAGGCTCCCTGAGGGGAGGGTGGGATCTTATGCTTTTAAAATAGCTCGCTATTTCTAACCTCTCAGAAAATTACCTACCCTACCTTTAAGCAATAAATATGTTGTTTTGGGCTGTGATTGACAGCTGTCCCAACTAGGTGCATTCTGGCCTTCTCTAAAGGACTGTGATCTTGCCTGGATGAGGTATGAAGTAAATGGCTAAGCCATACCTCTGAGCCCCTGGTTAACCTGCAGTGCAGCAACATTTCCATCCCAGCATCCTTCCACTGTATGAACCTACCTCCTAAAACACTCTACAATACACTTTTTACACTCTCTCTTCCCATCCCCCAACATTTCCTGTTAATTTTTATTGATTCAGCTATGTTTTTAGAATCTCATTCTCTCAAAATTGCAAGCTCTGTGTCCTCCTTTTTTATTCTGATAAATATTATAAGGGAAATGGAAAAGTTGGCTGGGGAATCCTCATTGATCCCCTCCTGTAATCTCATTTAGTCCCCATCACTAGTTCCTCTCCTGGCAGCCTGCGTTCTGTTCCCCACAGGCCACCTCCTCCACAGACCTGCTCTTATTGCCGTTAACATTAAAAGGGCCACATTATACACTTCTGTACCATTTTATTTTTCCCCAAAGTCCACTTAAGATGTTAGTCAAGCTTTCTTGGACCAAAAACACTCCCAGTTTAGTTATACACAACAATTTTCCACTACCTCTCTTAAGCCTAAAGTATACAGTACTTCGGCCGTTAACTTTCCGCAACTGTCCACGTGAGGTAATTTTTGTCAAAGGTAGGGTCCGTGGACATCCATGCACACTGTCCGTGTGCAGACCAATTTTTGTAACCATGGACAGAGTACATATAACAGCATGTCCGTAAGGTGAATGTTGAGACAGAAGAGTCCACTAGGTGGCAATACGCACAGTTGTGATATACTTAAACAATATGATGTATAATTCGACATTGTTTAAACTTAGCATGCAATGGCAAATCCGCTACTTTTCTTCTATCTTTCCGAGCAAATGTCCTGTGAATGTCACGACTCAGTGCTGCCCTCTGATGTCTAGTAGAGTATTAAAAAATTCCATCTGCGCTTTTCCGAGGTTACTATACTTCGGAAGCTGTGCAGACATGACTAGCAGGAGCAGAATGCAGAAAATGAAGTACACCCTGGCTTTTAGCCTTTGATTTTGTTTTTGAGCTTTTGAATCTGACTACTCTACCTTTTAAGGCTGCAATACAATACACAACTTTTACAGATTTTTTCCTCGATTTGCAGTCTGGTCATGTTGGTGCTAGTTTCCGAAGTCCGAGCTAGTCTGCAGATTTTGGGCAGTCGGAGTTGACAGATTTCACAGAAATTAGCTTTTTTTTTTTTTTTTTAGCTTCATAGACTGATTCCATCCAGTCCGACATGTTTGAACATGTGTGATTTTTCAGTCAATTTGAGAACACTTTTTTTTGCTTTGACACATGGTTTGATTGCCTAGTCCGAACCAGAGTTCGATTGCCCCCCCCGCTGAACTGTGTTCAGATTTATATTATTTGGTTCCGTTTGCGTCATCAAAGCAGCAGCCGTTTACCCCATTGCTTGGTAATGACTGCGGAGGAGAAGCTGTTTTTAAACCATTGGTTTTGTTTCCAAAGCTCCAAAGTGCAATGGCACTTGCATCTATGTGCCGCAAATGTAATCAGCTGTATATGGCCAATACGCCAGTCACGCTTGTCAGGAAAGTGAGTGAAACATACACAAACACACATTTTTATCAAATCATACATCATTAATAGTAGCTCATTTCCGCAATTTAGTACAATTGCATTCATATCAGCAGTGGAGCTCACATGAACATACCTCAAACCACACTTTTTGAAGCGGACTCGGGTACGGTAGTCTTGTTTAGTGTATGATGCCCAGTTTTGTAACCATTTTAAAAGTTGCAAGTATATGATGGCAAGTGTTTTAAAATCTATTCAGATTTTGTTAGCCATGTAGTGTATTCCAGCCTTTAGTCTTCTGCATATTGCCTGGTCACCTCCGCCAATTCTTAACATTAAAACATGAATGTTTAAACATAACAGTCCTGAACAGGTGCCCTCTATTCCAGTGGAGACATGACTTCTTGGCCTTCTCCAAAATTGCTGTTTTCAGACACTCAGGGCCTAAAAAAATAACACACACACACACCTTTATTTACAATATTTCATGAGAGCGGTTTGCTCTCCTAATGATCCACAGTTAACCAAATGCCGGCAACATGTGCAGTATCCGAGCAGGCCATTAGAAGACCCATCTGATGCGCTGCACCCTGCCTCTCTCCAGCATTCGAAATCTGCCAATCGAATTAACATATTTCATAGTGGCTCTTCAGGCCTGGGGGCAAGATAATGAAATGAATTACCATTCTGCTTTTTTCTCTCTGGGGGAAAGAGACAGAAAATCTGTAACATCTGTGCAAGTGGCTTAAATCCTTCATGCCACTGACATCTAGAATAATCAGATGAATTAGGAGCACTTGCAGGAGCAGATTCTTGTGCTGTTTTCATCTCTTTGTTCTCTTCCTTCCTCCAAAACCTGAGTCTTAATGTGGTATTTGTTTTGTGATGAATGCCGAAGCCAGCGTAACGATCGGCCTGCTATTTGAAAGTCTTTACCTATCCTGGCGCTCGGATTTGCCTCTTCTGTTTCCATAATTCACAAACAGAATCGATACGGTGACACGGCTTCTCTCATTTTCTCTCGCAGGAGTTCCAGGAAGCACGACGAATTCTCAATCGATCCTTTGATAGCTGCGTGGGACAGGCAGGGCACCTCGGCCAATCAGATGGCAGCACTCAGCCCCCCGTGGTGATGAACAGCATCTATGAGCGATGTGCGGGTGAGTGATGGGCTCGCTGTGTCTTTATCTCACAGTCGGTCCGTGCGGCAATGAGACTTTCAAGGAGAAGGCCACCCAGATATCTAGTGCTAATATATTTCTGTCGTCTGCAGTGCATTTTCTTGCAGATTGCCTTTTCATCAGCTAGACTGATAAAGTTTGACTCTTCATTTTGACTTAAAGGTGGTCAAAACAAAACAAATAGTACTTTTGATATCAGAACACAAAATGACATGTACAGAATGAAAACCAAAACACGGTCATGCTAATTTAGATTTCTTTTTGAAATAAATGCTGCTTTTTTTTTTAACTTTCTATTCATCAAAGGATCCTTAAAACCAAAATCGATCACAGTTTCGACAAAAAATATTAAGCAACACAACTGTTTTCAACACTGATAAAAATCAGAAATGTTTCTTGAGTAGCAAATCAGCATATTAGAACACTTTCTGAAGGATCATGTGATCAAGACTGGAGATGTTGAAAATTCAGCTTTGCCTTCACATAAATAAATTACATTTAAAAAGTTATTAAAACAGTTATTTTAGATTGTAAAAATATTGACCTTCATATTTACATTATTACTGTTTTACTGTATTTTTTTATCAAATAAATTTAGCCTTGGTGAGCATGGTGAGCTTCTTTTAAAAATATTAAAAATAATACAGACCCCAAACTTTCGAACGCTAGTATATTTCTGTCGTTATTGGATAAATATTAACAATAATAGATATGTACTTAAACATGCTCATTTCCACTGATTACATTTATATTACCTTTGCGGTCATCTAATGCTCACTTAAAGTATATATAACGTATAAATATGAATAATTTAATGACACAGTTAAATGTGACCTTTAGCAAATCTCAAAATGAATATCCATTCTTCATAATATGCTTTAAACTGTAATGTTGTAATGCCTACATTTACTTTAAATACTACATTAAATACATTTAATCCTAGTTTCAAATGACTGATATAAATTTTAGTGTTTTTTTTATTTTTTAATATATTTAGACAAAGTTATATAGAATTGTCATTATTGGCCATTTATCGATTATCAAACAGAATTGAAAAATGAAAATCCTGTCATTAATTGTTCACCCTCATGTCTCTCCAAACCCGTAACGCTCTCATTCATCTTTAGAATTCATCTTTTTGATCTGAGAGCTTTCTGTCCCTCCATAGACAGCCCTCCATTTGACACTTCAAAAAGTCCATAAAGAGATCATAAAACTAATCCGTATGGATTGAGCTTTCAGATTTCATCACAACGATATTTCTTTGTGTTCTGAAGATGAACGAAAGTCTTACGGGTTTGGAACGACATGAGGGTGAGTGATTAATGACAGAATTTTAACCCTTTAATATCAGTTTTATCTCTATGGATTGAGTTGCCTCAAGGGGGGCAATATACGATATTGAGGCCTTTTAAATGCAGCTAACTAGGTTTTGTAACAGAGCAATTGTCTGAGTCTGTCCATGTGCCATACTGGAAATACACTTGTACATGAATGCCTGTCACTATCGATACAGTGTGCTTGTCATACATGTGCTATCTTTCTTTGTCTTTCATGCCTGGAAAGACTCTTTTATCACAGCTGTATTAGGAACTCGAAGTTTAAATCGTCTGAGAATTGGGGCACATTTGCAATTCTTTTCATGTGAAATGCCTGTGTGCATAGCCTGTCGTGTGGACCATCCCTTTAACCGAACATGAAAGAGTAACACTCCTCCTGCAGGATTTCAACACAACTAGAGACAGACAGATAGAGAGAGAGAGAGGCTTAAAATGGAGCTGCCTGCTTTTCCCGAAGAGTGCATTTCGCACACACACTACTCATTGGGATTCCCAGTGAGCACAATGCTAAGAAATAATACAAACAGTCCAATATCAGCTGCATCAGCTTCATATCACCCCTCCCTGACACCCCACGCTTTTCCCCGTTGTTTATTTCCTTGATAGACCGATGCTCTCATGTTCATAAATATATGCAGTTCAAAAATATTCGTTCTCACTCTGACTGGAAGTGGTTCTAGGTACCGTTGTCTCGTAAGCAAAGAAAATATGACAGTAAGGAGAGCGGAAAAAAGAAAAGCAAGCCCTCCGCTCGTGCTGTGATTGTGTGTTTGCGTTGGTTTCTCTCACCCTGACCTTGAAATCATTAAGTTGATGTGTGCTTTATCTAGGCCATGTTTCCACAGGCTCAACAGTAATGTGGTCCTCTCGCAACATAGCTTAACAAACAATTTAAAATGCATAATGCCCTCGTCAAGAGAGTGCTGATTTTTTTTTAGCGTGGCATATCCATTTGGGCTGAGGGAAGTAATTTACTGGTAGTTGTTTGAGCTGTAAATGAAAGCTAATGATTTCGTACATATGTATGTGTATTGTGTTTGCTTTTGAAGTGGTGCTTCTCAGGAGAATCGCTCTAATTATAACCCTGCATAACAGTGGGCCGGGAGCTGAGGAGAGGGTGGAAGTGTGGGCTGGTATGAATATTACTGTTTCTGAACTCTGTCCATCTCTGGTGTGGGACGTGTTTTTCTCTGCCCTCTAACGCCTTCATGAGAAGATGAACTTTGAGTTTATGGAGTTTAAATTATGAATATTTGCTTTATCTTAGGACTTTTTCAGGACCTATCCTTTACAAAAAAACACTGTGCTGCTACATGCAGTGATGTATCAGATGATACATTTTATACCATGGCACTGAATGATTGCCATATTTATGGTATAGTGATTGCCATATTCATATGTATTCAGAGGAAATCAGAAGACAAGAAGTACGAGTAGGAAGAAGACGATATGTTGTGTGTCTGATTGAAATGCATGGCCAGATACATGTGTTGCCGCATATGTGCCAACCACTATGCCACAGCTCCAAAAAACTCAAATAATTGTTGGAAAGGGTCACTTATCTCTGGTTCCTTACATGCCTTCTGTTGAAACTAGCTATTTGTGGTGGCATCTGTCTAAGTCTTGGAGAAGATTGCACTTGGCAGCCATCTTCACTACTCCCCTCATCAGTTACAGTATTTAGTCATGGTAGTTCCTATCTACCTGAATGGGAAAAAAGATTGAAATTTCAAACTGTTTGTCGGAATTTTAATTTAATTTAATATATTATTTAATTTTATTAGATAATTTGGTAACATCCATAATAGCACATGTATATAGTGTACATTTTGATATATATTTTGATTATTTATATATGTATGTATGTATGTGTGTGTGTGTGTATATATATACACACAGAGTACGCACACACATACAGGAAAAGAAAATAAATACATGAATATTTCATTAGTATGTTTTGTTTCGAAACGTATTCATTATTATTAGGTTCAGCTAATGCACATGTGTGTTGTAGAGTAATTTAGACTGCAGTAATTAGAGTAATTTGATGACTTTGCCAAGGTAATTTTCTTTCAAAACTAAACTAAAAGATGTGACTTCAGTTACCACAGCTGCTGTACTGAGCGTTACAATTCCTCCCGTTAATTTTTCCTACAATGTTTTTTTTTAAACAGGAAATTCCTCATGTTCTCATAGTAATACTCATGCAGCAAAGCCTCCCCTGTTCCGCTTACTGTCATTATGAATATGCAGATGTGAAATATTATATCTGTCCAGTGTCTATAGTAATAGATTCATACCCAGGCCTCTCGGAGAGAAACATGGCTTTTATTTCAGTTAATGTTTTACATAAGGAGGTGTTTTGCTATTGCAGGCGAAAGGTCTGGTAGCACACACCGTTTAGGATTAATAACCCTGTTTTAGCTGGAAGAGCCATTGATCCATCATCTTCTGAAGGAACAACTTATTTCATTTCGGCTACGCCACACTTTAGCAGATAAATAATCGTGAGTGTGTACGGCTGCAAATGTGTGTACGTATGTTCGTGTGTAATACACACCCATTTTTTTCATTCACTCCAACATCAGTTCATCTCTCAAGTGTGTGTATGTTCATGTGTGTGTGCAAGCGTGCACGCATGCATCTGTGCACATGATGTATTATAGCATTTGTACAGCACACAAACAGATGAGATATATAATACTAATAAGCAGTCATCCCAGTGCAGTCTGATGAGTAATGATGAAGTTCTGCTGGGTGGGGCGCACTGATCTATGTGATTGTCAGGACCGATATCCAGCTCCACTCCGCCAAAACACAGATACTCCATCAAAAAGACAGAGAACAACGTGCTATCCATATCCCAGCAACCCACAGGAAGAAGTTAGAAATTTTATGTTTTGTATGTTATTGAGCTTCAATTTATTTTTTTAAATTTAAAAAAAAAAAAATTTTTTTGAAGTTCACCACAATTCTAAAGTTCACCATATGGTGAAATGACGTATAGCCTAAGATGATGGATTTACCTTATATATATATATATATATATATATATATATATATATATGTGTGTGTGTGTGTGTGTGTGTGTGTCTGAATAATTTTGGGTTTGACTGAGATATATGTATATGTGTATGTATATGTATATATATATATATATATATATATATAATTTTTTTGTACTGTTTAAATAATTGTTTTTTTTATATTTGCCATATTTTATTTTTATAAACTGTAATATATAGTTTAGTAATTTATTTTACTCATGTGTTATCTTTTTTTAACATACATGTGTTAGCTGCCATATGCAGTTGACTGTACTAAAGGAAATGTGGGAAATGATTAAAATGAGGTCAGTATAATTGTGCAAGTATTCATGAGTGTCTGTTCATGCTGTAGATTGTTCATAAAATGTGTTTGCTAAGTGTCTGGGAATCTGAGGCATTTGTTTTCAATTTCACTTTGTTGGCTCGCAGACAAAGACCTCCAGCCTTTGTTTTGGTTCTCCACTATTTGGCCTAACAGGCATTAATGAGGTCTCTGTGTCTTTGTCATGTGGGGCTTTAGATACAGTAGTTGAAAACAAAATCAAGTAAATGAGAATTCTTGGTAATGCTCTTAAACTGTCCTTGAGTTATACACATACACTCAGAAACAACTCATTGTTTTTTTTTCTGCAGCAGGTGGTTTTAGGGCTTCTGTGTTGCCTCGCAAGGCAACAGTAGTGTGTAGTCTCTTTAGGCAAATGAGACATGAACCCAATGTACAATCACTACATCATCCTGCTAACTGCACTTCCTGTTTCATTCATCTCCTCTCTACACTTTTGTGCTGTTGGTTTCACAGTATATATCACACAAACAAATATATACACTCATTATCAATCACTCTGTAACTCACTTCAATTAGTTGATCTTAATTTTCAGTTTAGTAGGTTTTATTGGCATTAAATGTACTTACATGCAGTGGAAATAGATAAATTATAATAATAGATAAATAGAATAAAAAAAATCATGTAGCGTTTTGCATAATTTTTATTTACACAGCAGTTCAACGGTTTGTGATACTTTTTCTTATGAAATTGTCGCTTTTATACAGCAAGGATTCAATAAATTGATCAGAAGTGACTATTGATGATAAATGTTTCTTGAGCAGCAAAT
Organism: Zacco platypus; assembly: GCA_038088235.1. Taxonomy (NCBI): domain Eukaryota; kingdom Metazoa; phylum Chordata; class Actinopteri; order Cypriniformes; family Xenocyprididae; genus Zacco; species Zacco platypus. Next base: position 12,710,177 of record CM076081.1, on the reverse strand, counting down.
CAGCATATTAGAATGATTTCTGAAGAATCATGTGACACTGAAAACTGAAGTAATAATGCTGAAAATTCAGCTTTGCCATCAAAGGAATTACATTTTAAAATATATTCAAATAGAAAACAGTTATTTTAAATCATAATAATGTTATTTCACAATATAACTGTTTTTACTATATTTTTGATCTAATAAATGCAGTCTTGGTGAGCAAAGGAGACTTCTTTTAATAACATAAAAATTTTCAAGCGGTAATGTGTGTATGTATGTATGTATATATATATATATATATATATATATATATATATATATATATATATATATATATACATACATACATATATTATATTATACATATATTTTAAAATGATACATCTGTGTACTTTTTCAAAGAAATAACAAACTAATAAGTAATAGTAACATTAAACAAGACTAATTAAGGATTAAGAAGGATAAAGATGAAAAATAGGACAAAATATGCCCATAATAGTTATAATATACATATGTTTAGTTATAGAGCCACAGTCTCTGTCTCTGTCAGGCACACACACTCTCTTACAAGCTTAACCAAGCTTAGAGAAAAATCAAGTCAATCTGAGGCCCCAGTCCCATTATCATAGGAGTGAAAGATCATTAAAGGTGAGTGGACATTGCAGTGTGTTGGAGCTGATAATGGTCTCTGTCTCTGTCTGTCTGTCTCAGCGCTCGAGCCAGACTGTCACCTCTCTCCGCCGCTGGCCTGACCCCAGCAGACCCCTCTTAAATGAGCCCGCATAATATTTCCACAGAGCTCTAATGATTGCTTTTTTCTCCCTGTGGTTTGCCCATTTTCTCACAGTTTCAAATGGGGGATACAATCACATGGAAAAGGGGGATGATGAAGGCTTCGCCACTAATCCTCATAGACAGGACAGCCTGAAGCTCCAGCAGAGGTAACATGGATTTGCCTTGGACCGAAATTGACAAACATGTCTCCTTTTCCTTCTAGGGGTTGCACCACCTAGTCAATTCTTTTTGACACTATTTGGTCATGTGGCTTGAATTTTTGTCAATACATGGCAAAAGCAGGAGAACAATTCCTCTGTCAACCAGTGTTAATTTCTTTGATGAATAATGTTCATCAATGGCATTTTTTCACTGATGAAAACGATACAATAACTACATAATCAATTTTGAATAACAAAACTATGACAAATCTATTCACATTTTCATCAACAAATAAAAATGAGACAAAAATGTTGGAGAGGGATGATTTGGGATGTGATCCAGTTAGATGTCCTACATGGTAGATCTGCACATTTTTTATGACAATGCAAGTATCATAAATGGTATTGTGATTGATTTACATAAGGTAAACATTGACCCACTGGCTACTTTTCTTTCTGACTAGTACCAAAGAGTTGTCGTGCAATCCCTATTCCTTGTTATAAGCTGTGACTCAATACTATTATTAATTGTCAGTACTGTTAATAACTGAATAATTGCATGTATGCCTGTGTATGTGTCTCCAGTTTGAGTTCAGGTCTTTGTTCAGCTGACACTTCTTTGACTGACGGAGGTCAGCAGAATCATGTGAAGTCATCTAAGAGCATGGATTTGGGTAAGAGATTCACATTATTATGCAATTTTGCCATATATACAGGAAAGTTATGGGGAAAAGTATAACATTTCGGGGGAAACATTGCTTGAGAGAGAATAAAGAAAAAATGAACTTAAAATGAAGGTAAGCATTTTTTTTCATTTTTCATCATTTAGCAGACGCTTTTATCCAAAGCGACTTACAAGGGGAGCAATTAGGGGTTAGGTTCCTTGCTCAAGAGCACCTTAGTCATGGTATCGAAGGTGGAGAGAGTGCTGTTTATTCACAATCCCCACTTTCAATTCCTGCCGGCGTGGGAATCGAACCAGCAACCTTCAGGTTACAAGCCCGACTCCCCCACCACTAGGCCACGACTTCTAAGCAGTATGTTAAAGGATTAGTTCACTTCAGAATTAAAATTTCCTGATAATTTACTCATCCCCTATGTCATCCAAGATGTTTGTCTTTCGAAAAGAAATAAAGGTTTTTTTGGAAGACATTCCAGGATTTTTCTCCATATAGTTGACTTTACTGGGGTCCAAATTACAGTTTCAATGCAGATTCTAAGGGCTCTATATGATCCTAGCCGAGGAATAAGAGTTTCATTTTCTAAAAAAAAAAAATTTTTATAAAGGTACCAGCCACTGCCAAATTGCATTTTCTCCAAAGCCAACCTTGACTTCCATTGACACTTACCGAGTGTTAATTTTGGACCCCATCTGATGATGAAAGTGTTTTTATGGGTGGTGTGTGTGCTTGATATCTTAAGGCCCATTCACACAAAAAACGGTAACTATAACTATAAAGATAAAAAATAAATTGGCGGTTACACCAGGAGACAATACAGTTCTGTTTATTCCAAGTAGTGTTGCCAAGTTCTCGGTTTTCCCTCGGAATTGGGCTGCTTTTACAATGTTGCCACAAGTTTTTTTTTAGTCCATGGGTTGAAGTGACAAGTCCCTCACCCCCACCCCCACCCATTTTCAAATAGATAAGTAATTTAAAATTTTAGCAATATTTCACAATGGAATTTTTGATCAAATAAATGGATCCTTGGTGAGCCTAAGCGACATCTTGAATAAATGAAAAAATCTTACTGACCCCAAACTTTTGATTTGTGATATATTCTGTATTTTTGGCACAAATCTAATTCCATAATGTACCTTTGAGTTGATTTCATCTATATATACAAGCAGTATAAATCCAAAATATATCATATTAAGAGGAGTGGAAATCACCCATGTGCTAGCAATCTCTTCAATGTGAAATGTGGACTGACTGGTCTAAGTGCATGCTGGGGATAAATCAATGTTCCTCCTCACTGTAACACAATTAATCTCTCGTGTTCCAACATTACCTTGAAAATCTAATCAGCGGCGCTCTATATCTGATACATCAGCCACAACTACAGACCAAATCTGTCACATGATGGCTTTAAAACAGAAAAGAAAAAAAAAACAATAGTGAGAAGAACAAAAGTATTGAAGAGCTCAGTATGATGAGGGCGGATGGGGGCTACTCTCCGGTGACCGTGGCGACTGTAGCTATGGTGGGCGGCACAATGGCCAGCCTAAGCGAGCCCCGCGGTCCAATTCAACCATGAATAAAAAACCCTCTGTAATTTGGTTCCAAGTGCTGGATATGAAATTGGATCGTCTTTGATACGAGCGCTAGGATATTAATAATACATAACCAATAAAGAGAGCCCCCTTTAGTTCATGAATAATAGAAAGTTTGAATAGTTTTTTAATTGAAATTTTTTGGTGTATGCTTATATTCACCTGGGCGTAGGCACATTAAAAGAAAAAAAAAAAAAATCAAGTGAATTTTGCCACTGGCCTTCTCACTAGATTCCCTTGGAAGCATGAATAGCCATGAGGTTATAAACCTGTAGGCTAGATTTAGGTTTACAGCTGCTGTAATGGCTTTGTTTTGATTACTGTGCATGTGCTGATATGACTGCTTTAGTGGTGATTTGTTTTCCTGACCGGTTGGCAGGCCAGTAACTTTATTAATGAAGAGTGCAGAAAGTGTTCTTTTGTAAGTTTTGATGGGGTTATAAAGTAAATTGTGCCAGTTTACATCGTCCATTGACGACTCAATTACTGTTTTGGAGTGGCTAAGCAGTTGGATGATTCTCACTAAACCTACAGAGAACACATCAATTTAGAAAAAAACAAATAATAATAGCCTTTATGTATACAGCACTACTCCGACTCCTGTGTTGGATGCGTCTGTCTGTAAGATAAAGCGGCAGCTGTTGTCCGAGGCATTCAGAACTGGCAAAGCAGTGAGTGCTCTTCCTCTTTTGTCCAGTGTACCTTCTCTGGCTGCCACTTCTTCATCAGGTCTTTGAGAGGACAGTCTATAGAGGAGGAGTTAGGAATGAAGCACTAGTAATAGCCCACCAACCGAAGAAAAGCATGTACCTGTGTTTTGGTAGTAGGTGGTTTGTAATGCCTTAATGCTTCAACTTTGTTCTTGTGGCTTGATTAGGCCTCTGCCTGTCCTGTAACCCAAGCACCATGCCTCTGATAGGCCCAGGTGACATTTCTTTGGGCCCCGCTCTCCGTAGTTCCTTCAAGACTTTCTCCAGCCTCTCAAGTTGGTCCTCGTTCCGAGTGAATTACCAGATCGTTGATGTAGGCTGCAGCATAAGCCCGGTGCGGCCGTAGTACAATATCCATGAGACTTTGGAATGTTGTTGCCGCCCCATGCAGGCCTAAGAGTAGAACCCGATAATGCCAGTGCCCCCCAGGAGTGCTAAAGGCAGTCTTTTCTGTGGTGCTCTTAGACAACGGAACTTGCCAATAGCCCTTAGTGAGGCTGAGTGTTGAGATGTAGCAGGCAATAGATGAATCTGAGGCGTTCGACCAACTCGTCCATTCAGGGCATGGGGTAGCTACCAAATTAGGACACCTCGTTCAGCTTTCGAAAGTCGTTACAGAGTCCCATCTTTCTTTGGCACCATTACTACAGGGCTGGACCGCTGACTTAGAGATTCCTCAATTATCCCCAAACAAAGCATCCGGTGCACTTCCTCCTCTATAGCCTGAAAACACATATGAATAGCTGCTTACCAGGGTCCCCAATTCTTTCTTCTGGGCTTCTGAATGTCTCCAGATCCACCGCAGCCCGTTCTTTTACGACAAGCGATGCCACTTAGTTGGATGGTTCAACCCACCTCTTCAGCAAGTTAATGTTGTAGATCTGTTCACCACGTCGCCGTCCTAGCTGGCTTACTCGATAATTTACCCACTCCATCGGACACAGTATATGGCCCCTGCCAGGATGCAAGAAATTTACCAGCTGCATTTGGGATTAGCACCAATATTTTGTGACCTGGGTGGAACTCACATGCTTGAGTGGAGGGACTCTGTTAGATGCTCTTTTACCAGGGGCATCACTCTGTCTATTCTCTCCTTCATCTCCTGTACATGCTCAATCACAGTTTGATGTGGGGATGGTTGGCCCTCCCAGGCTTCTTTGGCTACATCTAACAGTTCCCGTGCCTGCCACCCAAACTGTAGCTCTAGGACGTGAATCCAGTAGAGGCCTGGTTTACCTTCCAGACCCCAAACAGGACATATTGAATCATGAGGTTCCATCTTCAGCTACCACCCGCTTCAGCACTCTTTAGAGTCTGATTGAAACGCTTTATCTATCTATCTGTCTTTATCTATCTATTTGTCTGTCTGTCTGTCTATATATATATATATATATGTAAGTGCATTTTTTGCTCTTTTGGGTGATCATAACGTCGATTCAAACACCATTTTGTAAATTTTCCGTCATGTCCCACGCCTTATTCTTCTCTCTGTTCTGGCTACAATAATGTTTGCTAAAAAGATGAGAGATTAGCTTTATGACACTCATACCAGCAGCAGATATTTGGACAGGAAGCTCTGCAGCGCTCCGCGGAGCAGTTTAATGGAGTCTTTTGGTTTGTGTCTTAGCCAAGGGGATTTTTTTTGAGGAAAGCCGCAGGGGAGAACGATGACAGACTTCTCCCACCTTTCCTCCCTCTGGATGGAGACAGGAAAGAAAAGAGTAATGAGAGTGAGAGAGGAGATTATAGAGGTGCTGGAGGTGCAGATGAGAAGAGAGAGAGGAAAGAGGGTCCACTGGATGACTGCCTCTGAGGAATGGACGATCACTAAAACAGAAATGAGATGGCCGCTTTTGCAAGTCATTTTCTGTACAGGCGTGATGGGTGCGACGGCTCTAAAAATTGAACGCTCACCATGAGAATTGAACAGTGCAGCACATTTCCACACATTAGCTAAGGATGACCCTATTAGTTGGGCTTTTTTTCCATAACACACTGAATGAGAAATATTTCACACTCTTAAAATGCTGGATGCAGCAGAATTTCAATTACACTTCATTAGTTTTCTATATTTGGTTCTCACAAAGTAATGTTTCGGTGGCGGCAGTCGACTATGCCAACAATTGATTGGCTTTCATTATCGTGACGGTGTAAGTGTGTGTGTGTTTCTTCTTTTCACCAAAGCTAAAAGACTTTCCTCATTTAAAATAACCCTTTTAGCTAGTTTCTGTGTGACTTCGTGGAGGAAAATAGTGGATGTAGAGTTTTTTTTGACCTCATCTCAACACTCTTCTGGAAACATGGGTGTCAATTACGGTGGTCATTGGCCATGGCTGACTTTTTCCCCAACACTTTATGGAATTAAGCATTTCTAAATACGGCTGGGTGAAGATAGTAATTTAATGTTCTGTTATTGATTTATTAAATACCATCATTTTTTTATGTATGCTTTGTATATATTTTTATATAGTTTCCTGTCTTGCTTGCATTGAATCAAATTGAATCAAGAAATTATGAATCTGAATTGAATCAAGAAACCATTGCTGATTCTCAACCCTATTATTTAAATGTTAATGTATTTGATCGTTCAGTATACAAAAACGTAAAGAAATAGCTCAGTTTGAAGTGAGTGAACTGTATAAAATAGGTAGTAGCATAACTCAGTTTCTCGCATAAACCTAATACCAGCCTCTTCAGAGAAAATGCTTCATCCCCATGTTCTCGTACAATTGCACTTCAAGATGAATACTTGCACTCAGAGTCCTTTATTCCTAGCTTCTTTTGATCAGAAACTGTCCTAAATGCTTGTCTTTCATCTTCGTGTGGAGGTCCAAGGCCAAAGTGTGTTATTCTCCTCAGCTTTTGTTCTCACCAGCAGAGTAGGAATACATTTGCTCGATGAGTGTGTGTCTTTCCTGAGAAGCATTATTCATCGACCTATTTTGTATTGTTTTACCCCTCTCCCTGGAATCAGAATTAGATTTGTAATGCTGGAAAACACTATTATCCACATTCTGCTTTAGGAATGAGCCGAACAGAAAAACAGGAAATATTCATATTTATGTTTATAAGAGATGGACATTGTACAATGCACACTTAGTTTGGTGTGTGTGAGTCATTAGCAGGACATGCATATTGTTCAGTTCCCAATCATAATCCAGGTTTTGCTTGTTTTATGCACTTTGGTTAGACAACAGGCAGTCTTTAGTTTCACCATCATACTTTATCAGTGCCATTTGCTGCATTTTGTTGATGGCTCGGGTTTCCATTTCTCCTGTTCTGCTCTGTAGCTCCACCCACTGAAATCCCATTGGTCTAAAATCCCACTTAACATATCTCGGCAAATATGGACATAAATGAATCTTAAAAGGATAGTTCTCCAAAAAAATAAATTCTTTCATCATTTCCTCTCCCTCATGACATTTTCGATATTATTTTGTTATGTTCCACGGAAGATACAGTCATACATGTTTGGAATGACATGAAGCGGAGTAAATGGGTATTTTTAGGGAAAACCATCCCTTTAATTTTACTTATTCCTTTTTTTTTTTAGTGATCAGACATACAATTGTGGCCTGGTCGGTGAGAAATTGGACACGTGCATTTTACAACTGTTATTTTCTTGTATATTAATGTGAATCTGCTTTGAAACAATCTGTTCACTAGTTATTTATTGTAAATGTATCTTAATGCTTCTGAAACAATGTCCTTTCCATGTCGATTGATCTTTTTTTGGCACTGAGAGAGAAACGTTTCAGTCAAAAATTTAATTTGGGTGAAGACTCAAATTTTGTGGGATGTGACATTGGTTTCTGTAAGCTGATTGGCTAAAGCTCCCTGTGCATCATTGTACTCAGGACAAAAGATAAGCCAATTTTTCCACACAATAACACATTGTTTCAAACCCAGAATCGCTGGTGCCAGCCAACACACACAACATCTTCAAGTTATAGTTGCTGCTGAGTCAATAAGCTTTCACACATTTGAAACAGAAAATTATGAAATAATTATCCCTCCACCCCTTTCTGATTAATTTGCCTCAATTTACTTTTGTTCTTCTTGTATGTCTAAATCCTTTCCTTTCACTGAGAACCCGATGCATTCAAATCTCTGAACGCATCTAGTATTTGAAGTTTGTGTTTATCTTTATGTCTTTTTGTTTGTGTATCTACACAAGCAGTTTTTAAGCTAGCTTTTTTTAAAGCTTGTGCAATCTATCATCACATGACGGATCACAGCCCGCTGAGAGCCGTATTTGGCCTTCTATCTCTCGTCTGCTGGGAAAAATTGACCTCATGAAAAATGAATAGGATTATTTAAAAGAGATTGCAATGTAATGAAAACCTATTACTGTGTGCTAGGCCGCTGCTAGCTCGTCTGCGTTTGCCTCTCTCCCTTCAAATCCTTTTTTCTGTGGATTACCCGTGCCTCTGCCGCTATCGCTTGCCTCAATTTAACATCATATCATATTTGTCACAGGGCCCAAACCCCTATAGCCCAGCTCTCAATAATTACTGTAAATCTCTGCCAATTTCCTGCCCCTGTATTTGTATTTGGACGCGTACACAAGTCACTTCTGGGGTAGCTGGGTTGGAACAGAAACTAGTCGGCTAATGTAAACCATACTTGCTCTCCAAAGCCAGCATGTCTCTTTCTCTCCCTCTTTTAGTGATTTGGGTGGATTTTTAGGGTATTGCAGTTACATTTATGATTTATTTTCAATATAATGTTAGTTCTGAATGTGTGGAGTTTTATGTTAGCACTTAAGCTGGCCACATACAGCGGCTAAGCGAACAGTGCTGATGCTAGATTGACTGCACAGATATCTGTCTTGGCTTTAAATGGGGATTGTGGTTAGAACTTGAGAGCAAAAGTTATTAGCAACAGGACATTCTCTCTCTCTCTCTCTCTCTCTCTCTCTCTCTCTCTCTCTCTCTCTCTCTCTCTCTCTCTCTCTCTCTCTCTCTCTCCCTCTCTCCTCTCTCTCCTCTCTCTCCTCTCTCTCCTCTCTCTCTCTCTCTCCCTCTCTCCTCTCTCTCCTCTCTCTCTCTCTCTCTCTCTCTCTCTCTCTCTCTCTCTCTCCCTCTCTCCTCTCTCTCCTCTCTCTCCTCTCTCTCTCTCCCTCTCTCCTCTCTCTCCTCTCTCTCTCTCTTTCTCTCTCTCTCTCTCTCTCTCTCTCTCTCTCTCTCTCTCTCTCTCTCTCTCTCTCTCTCTCTCTCTCTCTCTCTCTGCCCTGTGGTAATACTTGAAATGAATAGCATGCCCTGTGGTTGTGTGGTTTTACTTTATTTACAAGTGTGTGGAAAAAAAAGAGAGTGCATTGCTTTTTTTTCTCCTGATGTAAGCAATCTTCACTCCCTCCAGGTGTGCCGAAAGAACATATGTTGCCCACACGCATATACACGTGTGCATAAACCCCAGCTCTTGCATCTGAGATAGTCCTAGCAGTAGCAGTAGAAGCAGACACATCAGCAGAGCATATTTTATTTGATTATTGTTTAGTTTTGTTTTGCTCATAGTGAAATCAAGACATTCAAGATCAACATCATGTCATGATCCCCCCCAAAAAGGAACTGTTCTGAAAAAGATCTGTTCCCAACCCTAATTATCACTAGCAATTAAAATGTAACCTGAGTGAGGAGGCCTTACTTAATCCCAGAGTGCATCTGTCTCCCTCCATGGTAGATGAAAGCAGCATGTATGCTTTGTCAGAAGTCAGGTAATGAATGCACTCTCACTTGCTTTGAATCAGAGTGGACTTACACATTCATGCCCACAGCTGTGTCCGGTCTGACTTCAGTGCCCTGCTGATAGACTTGTTCCTTCGTGCTTGTGTCTGATGTATTGGCCCCTGAGGGCCGCATGTAGACCCCCGTAGAGAGCATGCAGGCCATGTGGGTCTGGAGAGGAGAGTGATGTGCATAGGGGGAGACCGAAGTGTTTCATACATAACATCTTGATTCTTTCACTCCACCATGTGTACTGCCTGAAGCTCAGTTTGAATGGTGGTAAAACATCACAAACACTGCCTCTGCTTTAAAGAAAATCCATTACATTCTTTGTCCAGGAGGTCTCAGTTCTGAAATGTAATCCAAACCAAACCAGTGAACATTTAGCTTGTTGTAATTTTTAATGGATGTTAGGTGGCATATATGAGACATTTTTGTATGTTTTCTCATAATAATCGTTTCTTATTTTATAATGAGCATGTTTTCACATTGATCCATTGTATTGGGGAATTGCTTTACAATGACTGTCTCAAAACTAAGTAAACCTTTCTAGGCCGCAGTATTAGATCTCATAGTGCTATCTAGGAGTGCCTAAAATGCTTTCTAGGTAAGCAGTCCAGTAAGTGGACCATATGTGTATGTGTGGCCCATGAGATGATGGAACATGTTTCCACCAGATGCTCACTACCTCGGGATGTCTGCCCCCTTCATCCCTCACTGCTCCTCTCCACACCCTCCCACTCTTCCTCCATGGTGTGACCTTCACCTCTGGGCTGAGCGCTCGTTATAGTGAAATGAGTGAGATGATATTGAGCTTGGGGTCTTTCCGTTCTCATCTTTCTTTCTCACTCTCTCCCCATCCAGACTGATGTGGGTCTGTACTGTATTTTGGGAGAGCATCACTCTCATATGAGTCTCCCACAGAAAACACATGTGACCTCTGACCTGTTAAGGGGCTATACTGTAAGCTGTTTCATTCAAAGTCGGATGTGGGACATTCCTAATTGATATCTTCAGCTTCCGACCGTGAAATGTTCCACCGTCTAAAGTGTGCAGGAAGGCATAAAACGGCAATGCTTGCATTTGTTTTGCAGGTGTACAAGTTTCCATGAAAAGCCATTTACTGTGGTTCTGCACTGTTGATATTCATGATTATTTATATATATATATATATATATATATATATATATATATATATATATATATATATCTGCTATAGCAAACTGTTTGAATGAACAGTTTTGAATTGAAGATAAGAAGTCATCATTATAACAGAAGAACAGAAGAAGGACCTTTGGGATTCCGGTTAGTCTTTGGAAGAACTAAAACCAATCGCTATTACTGTTAAGTTTGGTACAACAGTTAGTAAATGTTATTTTAAAATTTACAAGAAATGAACCTGAATATTCATATACACTATCACTGGATGATGTAACTTTGCTGGCCAACCCGAAAGTTAGCGTCATTCTGCTTTCCTTGAAAAAAAAAAAAACAAATAGCCTGATTTATTATAGAAAATACATTCTGTGACCACCAAAAGTTTGATTCATCATGATAATCTTCACAAATTAACACAACTTTTATGAATTTTGAAGCTTAAATACAATCACCAGAAGTTAAAAAAGAAGCTAAAATTAGGCTATAAATGAACTACACAACAATCGTATGGGATTGACGAATCGTCGTCACCACCACTAACCTTCAGACAAGTCTTTCGATATTTATTTAATATTATTTATTATACGTATTTAATATTTAATAAGTTGAAAAGTTTGAGTTTGCATAAACATAGCCGATAAGTCTTAAGAACTAGTCTGACCAACTATAGCAGTTAATTAGGGCTAATCCGTCTTACTTTTCATATTCAAATTAAACCAATCTACCTTTTTAATACTGACTTAAAGCTGTGACTGGTCTTGAACAAAAAATAGACAACTAACTTGTAAGACTTGCCTATCAGTTTATGCAACTGGTCACAGGCTGTAAAAGCTGACTAGATGAGTTTTCCTGTTTGTTGTGTTAATGTCCCTGACAACCTCTGCTGTCTCATTTAGCCATTTGTTAGCAACCATCTTTTTCAAGACACAAAAGCTTAAAAAAAATCAGGAGCAGGATATTGTACAGTATGTTATATCGTAGAAGAAAAAATACCTTTAAGTGCTCTCAAAGGGTTACATATTTGCTGTTTACATTACGTTAGCACTAGATGATAAGGAAGGTATTAAATAGTCTTGCATAGAGTTCATGTACAATACAGCACATGATATTTTTTTAGGTCAGTCTTGTTCATCAAGTCAGATTTTTTAATCAGATTTCCGCCATAGCTTCCAAGTTGGAAGTCTGACACCAGATGATCTATTACTTTCCTAGTAGTAAGTTGTAAATTCTGACTTTCCTGACTTTCCTTACATGCCTGCCTGTTGAATATGTCACCACAGTCTACACTGGCCTCTTGTTTTTTTGGATTTCTCTTGGTTTTTTGTCCTCTGCATGCGTGTCTATGCTTTTGTTTTGCGGTGTGAGTTTTCCATGTAGTGTAAATGCCAGGCGTTGGGTATTGACTCTCTTTTGGCATGTGCAATTTTTCTGTCGAGAGACTGTAGTAAAAAAAGGGATTGGTAATGCGTTTAATAAACCAATCCATTTTGTGGATGTTTTACTGATGCCCAGACTAATGTTTATTGACAAGATGTGAAGGCTTTGCTGACTAGGTGGGTTTGGTAAAGCTTGGCTCTGGAAAAAGGCCCCAATGCGTCTTTATGAGCTTTGACATATTTAATTAGCAGGATGGTCTTAAGAGCCCCTCGCTCTGGGCTTTTAATCTCCCTAAAACCTTCTCGGCACTGGGTTCCCATTCTCCTTCCTGCTTTCTCTCTCTCCATCACTCCTCGTATTCCTCCCTCTTTCTGTGCCCCAGCCTCTCTTGGCAGCCGTGGTCCCACCCACACGTGATTCCTAGCCTCAGAATCCAATTCCCATCAAAATTGTGTTACACCTCCAGCTCCGAGAGCTCCCATAATTCTCTCCGGCCAAGCAGCTCAAGGCAATAATCTGCATCCAGCCGCCAGATGCGGGACACAGTCCAACACAATAAGGACAACGTTTTCTCTTCACAAGTTTTGATTCCCTGTGCTTATTCAGTGCCAAAATTCTATAATAACACATAGGATGGTAGCCAATATGATCCCGTATCCATTACGGTGGTCCTGATTCGCCACACCCAGCAATAACCAAACTTGAACCGGGTACATTCCATGAATCTAGAGCGTCCTGCTGCAGAATGCCCTTCTGCTGTGTTTGTCCATTTTTTGTGGTGTTTACGCTATTTGGTTATTTATATGACTGCATTTTAAGATCCTAAGAGGTTGTTTCAAAAGATTAGGAGCAACACTATAAACTGAAATCCAGTTATTTCAATAGGAAATCCACACAATTGAGAATGTCTCATTAAGGCAAAATATTTCCTCTCACGAATTCCGCATTGGGTTGAAGTTCAAATTCAAAAGTGGGTCATGCAAATTGATTTTTTTTATTTATTTATTTTTTTTTAACCAGTGCTATATACATCATTACATTATTTACAGTGCCATGTGGAGTTTAAGGCCTATGAAGAGAGTCCCGAATCAGTCAATGTTGAGGTACATTTTCACATGTTCAAAGCCATATAATCAGAGATGAAACCACATCTATAAGACTGACAGGTTTTTGGACATTTCCCTAGACACCAGCTCTCTTTTTCTCCCTCAAATGCTGTATCTCTCCCCTTCTCTTTCTATCTGTGTCTGAGTGTATGAGGGTAGTTGAATCCACTTCTTCTGAGTGGCCACTTCGTTCCTCCTTCTCCTTCCTCCTTAATTGCAGTGAAGTGCAGATGAAAGAGTGGAGAGAAGGAGCATGAGGTTTCTTTCTCTTTAAAGCCTCAGCTCTTGAGCGCCGTAGCAGCGTCTTGCTTTCTATTAGCAGACTCTGCATTCGGATATGTGTGTGTGTGTGTGTGTGTGTGTGTGTTTGTTTCAGGCAGATGAGATCTTTTGCCAGAAGTACAGGGAGAACATAATGTAAGAGCAATGCACTCTGGGAAACCTATTCTCCTACTTTGGCCTCAATACAGAGACCACAGGTCCCTCCACACCCCAATACCACAGCAGCCTTTGGCTCAGAACAAACACTCTAACTTTCCTTCTCCAGTCATGGAAAAACCCCTCCGTTTCCAAAGCCAGGGGACATTTTGCTTGGAAAATTTGAATGTCAGATATTGTGTTCTCTTCCTTATGATTTTTAATATTCTGGAGCCAAGGCATGAGGTGTCTCATGCAGGGTTTGCAAAATGTACGCCATCTGAAGCAGTTTATACTTCTGCAAATTATGGAAGTAGTTGTTATTCAGTATGAAATAAATCTTGAAATAATCAGTAAGAATGTCTTAAACTACTAAGTGTGTTTCTGAATTTATGGAATTGTACTATAACTTGTTGCAAATTTTCTTTTTGTAAAGAAAAAGTATTGGTTACGCTTTATTTGATGTCCTTGTTACAGTGTAATTTTACATTTAAGTACTGAGCAATATTAATTAACATGTTGCGTGTAATTATTCATCATTCACCACAGTAAGTACATATATGGAACAAGGACACTGTAAAATAAAGTTGTACCAAAATGCACTTTAACTTTAAATAAATATTTAAATACATTAATATTTTAAGAAAAAAAATACATGTGTAGAAAACATTTTAGGGAGAAAAATTTTTTTCGTTCATAAATAGTAAATACATAGAGTAAATGCAGAGTTTTATTTATTTATTTTTTTGTTTTTGTTGAACTGTTCCTTTAAAAGAGAAGAGACATGGTTCATTAAAAAGTAAAATATAATTCAATCTCTCTGTCTGTCTGAGAAATGAAAAAGTGTAAATGTTCAGGACCAGACCTCAGACCAGGAGTTTTTATTGCACAGCGGTGTGTATCAAAGTAATATCCAGCACCTGCTCAAGGCAACACTAAACAGAATATTTGCGCCTGCGAATTTGACTCCTCATCCATCTCTGTCTGAAGAGCTTAGGGCTGAACCACTCAAACTCCCCACTCATCCAGACCCTCGCTGAGGCATGGAAGGTCACACACCGCACCAGTCAGAAACCAGTGAAAATATGATTCCTCTCTCTCTATACAAATGGTATCGATTTTTACATCTAATATATTTTTGAACTCCAGTGATTTGTGCCCCTTTGTTGTAGTTGCCCTTGTCTTCTGGTCATCTTCAGATGTGTAAAATGCCACTGGTGTCAATCAGCAGTGTGCAGGACGGCCTGAATGAGGCTGTCAGACAGACAATAGAAATTAAAACCAGACATCGAAGATGATGCAGTGCTGATCCTTTATGCTAATTAGCTACATAAGTGCTGTTGTGCCTTTAGCAGTAAATGTTGTTTCTAATTTGATAAATTCAATGCATTCAACGTCAAGTGAAGTAAATATTGGCTGCAATTTGATTGTTCTGTGTGTAGGAAGACCCAACACTGAGAAGAGGGATATGATTGGACAAATTGTTTTTCTTAACCGTGATTGGTCAGTTTTTCATATTTATGCAGCTATCAGAGTCTTTGAACCTGTAGCACTATCTGTGTTTGAGAGGTTTGGCATAAATCATTTAGCATTAAACAGCTTGTTGTATTCAGTCATTCATCTCACAGCAAACTGAAAATCGCTGAGCAGGGAGCTCGCAGATGTGTTTCCTTGCTTTTGTTTTTCTTTGCAGATCCACTGGAAAAACACTGGATATCTGTCTGAGGTTTTAACCGTTATGCCAAGAACATAAACAGAAACAGACCAGGAAATTTAGTGGAATTAAATTGGCAAAAATGAAAGCTTGATGCAGGCTGTGTGCGCAAGTGTGTCATCATTTGTATTGCAGATGGAGATGTTGTTTCAGATGTTGTCTGTGCTGCGATGTGATGTATCTACACGAAGAAGTGGGTTTTTATTTTTCCATTCGTTTTTCAGTTTTTTGTTTTCTTGCTATTTGACAGCAGTGTTTCTCAAGTTGGACATGACACAAAAAGATTTTCAAAGTGAGGTTTGTGCACAGCAGGGAGATTTAAGGAATGCTTAAACGAAATGAAATTATTTAAATACGTAACATTTACAGCAGGATACACATGATTTGTCCTGCAGTCTTGGCTTATCTATACATTAGATAATACGTTTTGATGTTTGTTTTGTTTTTAGTTTTCGTTTTGTTTAATAGCTGATTTGTTTGGGTTGCTGCTCAATGTCCAGTATTTTCATAGTCTGATTCCTGAAGAAAATCCAGTTGAGAACCACTATATAAGATTATACAGTATTGTAAATGTATTTAAGGCATGTGTGCTGAACAGGCGCTTTCAAACTGTGAGTGTTTGTGTCATCCAAATGCTTAAAGACTGAGTCAGGAGTTTTCTTTTACTCACACACACACACACACACACACACACACACACAGGTGTTGATTGAGAGACAGATAAATGCTTACAGTCTAAAACAAAGATCTCTCTCTATCTCGCACTCTCTCTCTCTCTCTCTCTCTCTCTCTCTCTCTCTCTCTCTCTCTCTCTCTTTCTCTCTTTCTCTCTTTCTCTCTCTCTTTCTTTCTTTCTCTCTCTCTCTCTCTCTCTCTGGCTCTCTCTCTCTCTCTCTCTCTCTCTCTCTCTCTCTCTCTCTCTCTCTCTCTCTCTCTCTCTCTCTCTCTCTGGCTCTCATTGAGTGGTTTCCCTCTCTCCATATATCACTCAGTCAGGAGCTGGGATGGTTCCAGAACCTCCTCTTTAACAAACATCAGGCTTTTACATCTCTCTGTTTCTCTCCAACAGTCATATCCTTCCAGAGTAAATCTTCTCTGCCTGAGTGTGGGTGGGTGGTTCCGATATTCCTTATGTTATGAGGACTTTTTTCTGTGAGGGTTGTATTGAAGGATTAAAATATGCAGTTAGTACAGTATAGAAATTATTATGTATACTTCACAACAGAGAATACATGTTAGTTGCAGTCTCCATTTAATGCTGAGATAAAAACCCAGGTAAAATGCAAAGTTTGTTGTGTTTAAGTCTGGGTTATGAAATCCTGCTTAAAGTGTTAGTTCACCCAAAAATGAAAATTCTCATTAATTCCTCACCCTCATGTCGTTCTATACCCGTAAGACCTTCATTCATCTTCAGAACACAAATTAACATATTTTTGATGAAATCCGATGGCTCAGTGAGACCTCTATAAACAGGTCATGTGAGTACAGTGGTTCAACCTTAATATTATAAAGCGACGAGAATACTTTCTGTGCACCAAATAAACAAAATAACACCTTTTCAACAATATCTAGTGATGACCGATTTCAAAACACTGCTTCGAAGCTTTACGAATCTTTTGTTTTGTTTCAGTGGTTCGGAGTCAAAGTCACATGATATCAGTAAACGAGGCTTCGTAACGTGATAAGTGTTTCGGAATTTCAATAGTTCACGTGACTTTGGCAGTTTGATACGTGATCCGAAACAAAAGATTCGTAAAGCTTCATGAAGCAGCGTTTTGAAATCGGCCATAACTAGATATTGTTGAAAAGTCGTTATTTTGTTTTTTTGGCACACAGAAAGTATTCTCGTTGCTTTATAATATTAAGGTTGAACCACTGTAGTCACATGAACTGTTTTAAATGTGGTTTTATTTGCTGTCAATAGAGGTCTCACTGAGCCATCGGATTTCATCAAAAATATGTTAATTTGTTTTCTGAAGATGAATGAAGGTCTTACGGGTGTAGAACGACATGAGGGTGAGGAATTAATGACAGAATTAAAATTTTTGGGTGAACTGACTCTTTTAAGACGAAAGATATATAATGCACTAGAATGCTACAGCAAGTTGTTTAACAGACAACCATTTATAAACTGTCACGTTAAATATTTGTGTGTTTTGTACAGTCAAAAACTTTGATGTGATTTGTTTAGTGTGAGCATCTGAAAGGAAAGTCTGATGACAAACACGTCAGCTGGAGTGATGAATTTTACTGTTTCAGAACCCAATGTAAGCCATTCAAATGCAAAGCATTACAAAATGTAAAACATTTGCATATCTTCTGACAGCCTTTTGCTTGATGGAATAAATACAAAATCCTGACAAATCTTCATGTTTTTGAGAGACAGAGGAAGATGGTCTCATCTCATTTACACTACCATTCAAAAGTTTGGGGCTGGTAAGAATGTTTTTCCAAGAAGTCCCTTATACGCTCACCAGATCCCTTTTGCTTGCATTTATTTGATCAAAAATACAAAAAAAAATAGTACTTTTGTGAAATATTATTAAAATAAAATAAAAACTGCTTTGTATTTAGTGTCACTGTATTTTAGTGTCACATGATCATCTCAAGAGCTCAAACATTTCTTATGATTATCAATGTTGTGCTGCTTAGTTTTGTGGAAACCATGTTACTTTTTTCAGGATTCCCTGATTCTTAGAAAGTTCAAAAGAACAGCATTTATTTTTCAATGGTAGTGTATGCTGTGAGGGACATATTGACCTAAACTGGCAAAAATAAGCAAAAAAAGTTTAATAATCATAAGGACAGATGCACATTTCGTAAAAATAGTTCCTTCCAAAAATGTTTGCAGGAAGCCTTGAGCAAATGTGGCAAAAAAAAAAACGTGCATAAGTCCTCTGAAGTTTGGCTGTGGTGAGCGCAGACTGTGTTGATCATTGTCTCTTGTGTAATTTTGACTTTGAAAACATACAAGTCACTGCCAAGCACTGGGCTGTTGAGAGCCCTGATGCTACACTGTTCTCTCTCTCTGTCTCATTTGTGTGTGCCTGCACACTAATCTCTGTACACGATTGAGAGGGAGTTTGTTGTTGATTCAAGTTGAAAGCTGCCATATTTCACTGATTGGAATTGATAGATTAATTTACGCTGTAGAAAGCCATCTGTTTGTTTCTCTGTGTGTGTTAGTGTATTTCCCCAGGTGTACTAGGATGAATTTAGATGCGTCCAGATAAACAATGAAGTCACCTCTTCTGGTGTGTAACTTTTATTCATTCATCTCTGTTAGTCACAGTTGATTGTAGAAGTGCTGCAGTGTTGTGCGTACATGTGATTGTTCAGTTAGCTTTGCTCCAGACTGTGACTGAAAAATTCACAAATAGACTAGTAACAATGTGTTAGTCACTATTAGAGTCAGACACCACAACTTCATTTTGAATCTGATTGTGTGTATGCTGGTGAATCATTATGACATCCTTAGAATTTCAAGCTAAGAATTTGTAATCAGTGAAATTAAATGTGGATCTCGTTTTCGTTAATATTTTTAACTTTAAAACAGGGCCCATTGTCCACAACAAAATCTGAAGGCCCCGTGACTTCTCCAGTTGATTGAGATTTACTGAATAAGGATTCATGATAAGGATTTATGAAAATATTTGTTACACATTTTTTACACAAATTTTTATCCGATAAAGTGTTTTTGAGCTTATCATAGCTTGAAAAATGTACACTACCTTTCAAACGTTTTTTTTTTTTTTTATGTTTTCAAAAGACATCTCTTATGCTGACAAAGGCTGCATTTATTTGATTCAAAATAATGTAGAAACAGTAATATTGTGATATGTTATTACAAAATTATTAGATTCTATTTAAATATATTTTAAAATGTATTATATTGCTGTGATGGCAAAGCTCAATTTTCAGCATCATTACTCCAGTCTTCAGTGTCACACGATCCTTCAAAAGTTATTCTAATATGCTGATTTTGTGGTCAGAAAACATTTGTTGATAACGGTTGTTCTGCTTAATGTTGTAACAACTGTGGTGCATTTCTTTTTGTAGGATTCTTTGATATAAAGAAAATTCAAACGACCAATGTATCTGAAATAAAAGTATTTTGTAACATTATAAATGCCTTTACTGTCACGTTTAATCACTGTCCTTGTGGAGTAAAATAATACATAAAAAAAATGCTAACCCTAAACTTTTTGAATGGTAGTGTGTGTGTGTATGTGTGTATATATATATATATATATATATATATATATATATATATATATATATATGTGTGTGTGTGTGTATAATATATATGCTATATATATATATATTATTTATCTGACTTTTTCAGGTCTAGAAATTACACTTAAAAAAAAAAAAAATGAGGTTACCACATATATTAATTTTAAGAGCGTGTGAACCCAGCAAAAAAAGTTATTTAGAAGGTTAATTAAGATAAGAAATATCTTGATTTTTCTGTATTATGTCTTATTTTAATGCTTGTCATGCTCATTTTAATGCATGTAATGCTTTATGCATACCTAATGTCTTATGTTAAAGGGTTTATGAACTGATAAATCAAATTTTGCTTGAACTTTTGATATATACGAGGTCATCATACTATAAGAAAATCCTCTAAGTCTCAGAACTGAAAACTTCCTTGTTAGTCCAAAAACAGTAACCAAGTCTGCCCAGCGAACAACTTGTCCTGGAATGTGCCTATAGGTGAAAGACAGTCTCTGCAGAAGAAAATAAACACCTACTTCACCATTGCAACTTTGGCCCTGCCTACTGACATTAGTGAGATGAGGAAGAGAGAAGAGCACAGGATCACTCACTGGACTAAAAATAACACCTTCCAAAGAATCCTAATGCTAGGAGTGAGGTTATATTATTTATTTTCAACATTAAAATGTCTAATTTTTTATGTGGTACATTTCACTTTGGATTCTTTGGTAAATCAATCAAATTTTGGAGCAGGCTTTGCAAACAGACGTTTACGATATGAACTCAAAAGTAATGCGACAACATTTAAGTAACCGTGTTAATTCTAATACCTGATCTGTGACCAGTGATTTCTGATTCGTAATGATTCATGTACAGTCAGATGTTCTTTGTTTTTGTGCCAGTAAATCAAACCAGTGATGACTTAATTGTCAACTTCACATTGTTTCTCTTAGAGGATAAAAAAATCTGTTATTTAAACTGTGATTAAACTATAAATAGAAAGCGATCAAAGAACGCTCCCTTTGGTGTCGCCGGAGCTGTCAATCAAACAGCGCAAGTTTATCAGCCACTGAGTTCTGGACTCGTGCCAAAAGTCCTGTAATAATAATCAACAGATCTCATGTTTACAGTGTGTTGCACTGTTAGTTATGAAAGCATCCATTAGTGTGTAGAAATCGAGTTGCAATAATGAGATCTCTGCATTCATGTGCTCAACGTCAATCGGCTATATGGTCATCACTGCAACCTTTCATGCCACAATCTAAATATAATGCCATAGATCTAAATATAATCAACACTTTACACAGTTAAACGTGTAATACTTTGCTATTACACATGCAAAGATGTTAGCCAATCACTGCAGTGGGTGTTTACACTGAGGTCTCACAATAGACACGCCGCTTCAAACGGAGCATTCAAACCAGACTAAAATCAGGGTAGAAAAAATTCTAAATTTTTGATGTAAAATTAATACTAACAGTATAAGTTCACCACAGGAAACATTCTAAAACAATGCAGTTCATGACCCCTTTAAATCACCTTTGAAGTTTTTTTAGGCCCCTGTTTCAGAACCACTCCACTAGAGTTCTGTAATACTTGTCCATCTGTTCCTGGCGCATTCAGTCAGCTCAGTTCACACTCACAGATCTGTGGGGCCCGACACTCACACATTCAAAACCAGCCCTGCCTACAGTGATCGAGCTCATAATGAGTTTCTGATTGATCGATGCAATCTTTATTACATCACAATAAGATGAAAGCTCTGGTTGGGAGGGTTTCTCTGTCTTGTGCTGGAATGAGGGCGAGGTTTAATGGTGTGTGCTGGTTACCAGTGCAAGTGACCATCCATCACCCTGCACTCAAAAAGTGACAGACCCCTCCGCCCACAGCCATCAGTCTCCGAGAGTCAGCGACCCCTGCTACACCCCCTTACACACACTAACCCAATAAAAGTGATCCGTAATTATGAGATGCCTTTTAAAGGTCTGCCGTAGGCAATTATCAAAGCCATACATCTCTCGCTTTGAAAATATCATAACAGCCCAGGATTACAGGTTTTTAATACCTGCGCTGTAGTGATTGATGTCATCCGGTGGGGTGGAGAACGGGGTTTACAGTTTGTGTAGGATATCAGAGAGTGTCTGAACTGTAACTAGTATATGTGTCTCTATCTTCTCTTCCTTCCTGAATACATCATTGAGTTTGATTGACAGACTCGGGTACCTGAGGTATGTAGGAGTATAACTCACAGAAAGCTGCTTCCTCAACCCAGCACTTAGAACCCAGAGTAAGTGTTTCTGAGTATGGCAGGAGAACACAAGTGACACTAAGACAGCTGACCTTTCAAATGATTCGCTCCACATTTCTTTTCTCCTAACTCCCACCACGGTAGATTCATCTTTGGTGTGACAGACTCCAAACGACCTCTCTTTACAGTGTCTGTTAAATGTGTTTTGAAACTGTGTCTGAAGGCTGCAAAATGTTGCCTCCGTAGGCAGCATACGGACGTATGAAGGCAACAAGAGATGTATAGATGTATTTTTCACTGCCTTTGATATCACACAATCTCGTGCTTTCGATTCTGTGACAGTTGAGCTAAATAAAAGCTCTCACCAAAGCTCTCTCTATTTTTTTGTAGGTCATTAAACTGTTATTCTTCCTCTGAAATCAGTTTGAGGTACTTCCATGCACAGACTCTGCCTGCAAAGTCATTGCCTGATAAGGCAGCGAGGCAACAAGTCCGCAGCCTGAGATTTTGGACGGAGTTGGTTCACTCGGCGGCCATCTTGTCAATGTCTAATGGCAGCTATTTGCTGCTAGAATGCGTTCCTGTTTCATTGTCCCAAAGTCAATGTGTTTTTTCAATGGGTCTTTGGTTAAATGCTTAAAATAAGTTCTGTGGTTAACACAAGCTCTGTATATCTTTACGGTTAATTCTACAACATAAAATACATCGCTAATAGCTCAATATTTTTCAAAGCTTTTGTGTGTGTTGAAAAAGGCAGTTGATAACAAGTGGCTGAACTGGATTACAGAGGTTGTTGTTTAAAAAAAAAACCTCATAATTATGTATTCTAATGTTTTTTTTTTTCAGCTTCAAACTGTAAGATTTAAGATTATTTAAATATTGTTGTTAAAACTTGAGAAAATGACCTCTAAATATTCCAAACGACTTTTAGATATTTTTTTACAGAATTAAGTGATTTATAAAAAAAAAATATATATAATTAAGACTACAGACACTATTACATACTGAATGCTAAATTCTTTTTCGAAATATTAATCAGATATCACAGTATATGCATACTTATAAAAAGATTTTTACAAAACGTAGTGTACTTTCCTGGCACTGTACATTTATCAAAACAACCTATTATTTAATATCTAGTAGAATAGTTTGTGAATTGAGATGCAGACCTAATCTCTATTTTTGTTTCCTTAAATCAGGTGAGGATTTAAGGAAGGTTTCGCCCCCTTTTCAGCACTTATGCGGGTCTGATTAAAGTGTAGTATCCCGAGAAACATATTTAAATTCTCCTCCTCTGAGCCAAAAGTTTTGGAGACCTCAAGAGAGTAGACCTCTCAAAAGCTGCTTAATTCCATCAGCAGGCCTTGGGACAGAAGTAATTACGCTTATGACACGAACTGTGCTCGTACAAAAGAACATTTCAGTCACGCTGGCTAGTACATCAGGCGCCTGCTATTTATAAACCTCCTCTCACACAAATCCAGCCCTGCACTGAGTCTCTCCCGCTCTCTGATGCTCCCTACTACTGCTAATGAACTTTTCCCAATGGTCCACCACTGCTGTGTACTTTAAAGTCCAATTTAAGAGTGGTTTGCTTTGGTCTTTTCTGGTTACATACATATTTGTTGAGTGAAACTTGTTCTTTCAAAGTAATTCAAGTTGTCAGGGTTGTGGCCCGTTCTTGGTGCTAATTCTCACAATTGAAGGTGTTGCTATCCAAAAAGGAAAATTCGCTCATCATTTATTCACCCTCATGCCATCCCATATATATATGATATTCTTTCATCAGATAAACACTGAAGATTTTAAGAAAAATAATCCATCTCTGTTAGTCTATATAATGCACAGTAAGTGTACGAGATTTGACGCTTCAAAAACCAGACTCGTGCAAAAAAAAACATATATATATATATATATATATATATATATATATATTAATGTGAGATTTTAATGTGTGAGATATTATTATTTAACTGCTGGCTTCTTAATATCTTGTTGTTGAGAAAATGGACTCTTAAAAAAAAACTTTTAATAAACATACCATTCAAAAGTTATTTCAAAAATTTTAAAAGTTACAGAGCCAATAAAAAGGAACATGTTGGTGGAAAAAATTTGGGATGGGAGGAAGAAAAAATTCAAAGATTTTACGTTCTCTCGCAAAAGTTTTGTGTTCTCTTGCAAATATATTTGCGTTCTCTCAAAACTTTTGCGTTCTCTCACAAAACCTGTTCTGAGTTCGGACAAACACTTCCTGTTTGGAAGTATTTCCCTCTGGCAGTGGTTCAGACAGCTTTGTACGTTAATAGTTTTATGCTGAACTTGGACTTAAGCATAAAGAGAGATGTTCAGTGCTTAGTTCAGGGCAACGTTTTGACGCAAGTGAAACTTAACTTCTCAGATAGTAAACTCAAAATGAGCATGACACATGTATATTCACTAATAATCCTTTGTCATCCTTTCATCAATTTTCATTTCTTGTCAAACTTCAAAGTGTGGCATCTGTTGTAATGTTACATGGAGACTTTCTCATCCAGCTGTGTCCTCATCTCCGTCCACCCTCCCTGTCTCTCAGCGTCCCATTCCTCATCTCTCACTCTCTTTCTGTACCACATCCCAAATTATATGTGCATAAATTTCTCCTGTGTCATAATCCTGAGAGCAGAAAGCATGCAGCTGGGCCGGGCTTGGCTCATCTCGTCTGGCCTTCTCTGGCAGTTTGGAGGCCACACAGATTAAACGACTGATCCCACTTCCACTTTCATTTAAACGACCATTAGCCAAACAAAAAGGGGGCCGGTGCCGGCAGCAGGCCAGGCTGATTGGAATTCCAGTGAGGCGCACCACCTGTCGATACAATGATTTCCTGATTCATGAATGCATTCTGGTAGCTGGTGCGCTTTAGCTAATGATTCTGGGCGTAGGAGATGTATGGAGAAGGGTGGGGTCGACGAAAGGAAGGATGGAGGTATGCAGAGATAGAAGAGAGAGAGATGATGCTTCTGATTGATGGAGAAACGAGTCCCAGGCTCATCCATCATTCCCTGCGGAGACGCATGTTTAAAAAGTCATTTTCATTAGTGGAGAGCGAGTGTTTACAACCACACACGCTCACAAACACACATACTTTCACATACATACTCAGTCTTATAAAGATTCACCTTTGGCACTTCAAACATTATTAACATTTTGCTTTGTCTTCTTCCCAGAATGCCTTGGAAAGTGCGCCAGTAGTCTCTATTGACCCACCATCTTTGATTAGCAATCAAATCACAGAAACAAATGAGCAAGCTTTTCATAAAGCACAAGAACTAGATTACCTTTTCCTAATACCAGTGTTTGCTTGGCAGCAAAATGCAATTGTAAAGGTTTGGTTAAGTTTACGTTTGGTTTTGCAAAAATCATATAATTTGCCTTTGCAGATATAAGTAAGAAAACCATGCAAGTAGTATGTAAATAAATGCAAAAAGAAAACCAATTGCAGTGTAGTATGCAAATAATACAATGTGTCTTCACCGACAGCTATATTTTGAATTGCATACATACTTTCCGTGAAAGTTAAAGGAAAATTTCAGCTCGGTTGACAGCATTTGTGGCTGGTTTTTACTACCATTGTAAGTACCTACTGTAACCGTGACTTTTTTAAAAAAAATATCTTTTTTGTGGTAATGTTTCTCGCTTTTGTGGTGACATTATGTCACAAAAGCTGTCAATTTTGTTAACTTGTATTATTGCCAGCAATGTTGATTCAATGAGAGATTTTCAACTTCAACTTTCAACAATCTTAAATTTCTTTATCAAATTTGCATGATACAGAAATAGCATACAAAACATTAAAATGATCTAAAAAAAAATGTCAGTACAGATATTTTGACCTGAATTTATTGCAGAAATGTGTGGGGAAGATGTTAAGAATTAAAAGAAGAAGAGGGCATTTTTGGCTGGCAGTTGGTTTGTCATATTTTGTTATGTTTTTAATTTTCCTTTGTTTTTTCTCAGTGAGCGGTGGGGTGGAGTTGGGACCCACGTTAGGCCTAAAGAAGTCCAGCTCTCTAGAGAGTCTGCAGACTGCCATGACAGAGGCCAAGAGAAACGAGCTACTGCCCTTCCACAGGCCCCGCCCACACATGGTTAGAGGGCGTGGCTGCAACGAGAGCTTCCGCGCAGCGATCGACAAATCATACGACGGCCCGCCAGAGGATGATGATGGTGAGCACCCACAATGCAGCAGCAACACAGTGAATCACAGAGGATATATATATATATATATTTATATTTATATAATTGTATTTATTTCTGTAGTTCTCAGCATCATTACTCCAGTCTTCAGCATCACATGATCCTTCAGAAATCATTCTAATATGCTGATTTGCTGCTTAAGAAACATTTCTTAATATTAACAATGTTGAAAACAGTTGCAGAGCTTGGTGTTTTTGTGGAAATTGATACTTTTTTTGGATGAATAGAAAGTTCAAAAAAACATAATTTATTTAACATTAACATTATAAATGTCTTTACTGTCACTTTTGATCAATTGAATGCATCCTTGCCGAATAAAATTATTAATTTCTCTCTCTCAAAAAATGAGAATGGTAGTGTAAATAGAAAAATAAATAAGCAAGAATATGAAATTGTAGACTTAGAAATAAAAGATGTGGTACTTTTTAAGACGTTTGGAGTTGCTATATTCCACATGTCACTTTGATCCTCATAGACTCCCATAAGTCTGTAGTTGAACATGGTTATACACAGGTGCTAGATCAGTATTTGCAGTGATTGTGGATGTGTGTGAGTGAAGTCAGTGTGTGGCTGTTGAGGGAGAGTAATTGAGAGTAAAGTGTTTGGCTTTGTCCCTGTCATGTGCTTCCTCTTCCCACACACCAGCCTAATTGGCCCTTCCGTGAGACGACAGACTACAGACATGTGGCGAAAGAAGGAGAGAGTGTGAGAGAGGAGAAGGGTTGTTCATTATGGTCAGTGCGAACAGATACGGCACAGCTGAAGATCCCATCTCATGCACACACATATCCTCATCCAGTATCTAACTTCCCTTTTCATGGAGATCAAGATAAAAACCGGATCTCTTTGTCGTAAGACTTTCTCTAAAATTGTAAACTCAGATGCGGTTCAATTGTGCCAGTCAGGATGACCTGGTTATGAGTTCATAGCTTCAAAACAAACTCATTAACACAGATTATCAGGTTATTTTCTCATTTGCTCATTGACGTGTGATTACATCTGCTGTTTTCCATGATGTGGAGATACCACACATACACTTACGTGTGCACACCCAGATCTTCTGGTCAAGAAAACAGCGGCAGCTCATTACTAATTACTGAGGACAGTAATTAGGCACACAGCGTTCCACTCACTTCTCATTATTGTCCCTGTTGTGGGATGACAATCTGCCTGCAGAAATTGAACATCACATTCTAATCTGTGTGTGTGTGTGTGTGTGTGTGAATATATATGCATATATGTTTATCAGTCTATTCATACTTACCCTTGTGGGAGTTGCATACTTTTAAAGAGTACTTATTATGAAAAAAGTATACTAAAGAATATAGCAAAGTGTGAACTGAATGTGATATTTTCAGACACTTAATTGCATGTTATTTGAAATTAAATGAAAATGTTTAAATGTATATTACATTCAGTTAGCTGAACTTTATAGTGTTTTTGACTCATGTAATTGGGTACTTAAGTACATCTTTATATGTAATTTCATAATTACTTCTAATGTCTTTGAAATGTGGTCAAAGTGTACTTCTGAAACTACTCACAAGCATTTGTGGTAATTTAAAATAATAATTTCTATTGAAACATATAATAATTACTATATAATTTCTATTGAAACATGTATGCCATGCATTTAAATATATTTAATTAAACATATGTAATAATAAAATTAAAATTAAATCAAGTACTTTACATGTGCTTTAGTAGTGTGTTGCTTTATTAAAGCATGGCTAAATATTAAAACACTATTTTCAATTTGATATTATTACAATTTGTTCTTTAAAAGTATACTTTATTTACACTTAAGTGCCATTTTATTTCATTAATATAATATTATCTGTAAGTACACTTTTTAAAAAACAAAAACAAATATACTATAAGTTAAATTAAGCACACTTTTTTTTTCTTTTTAGCGTATGTCACACTTCTATAATATGTAGTATTTCCATCCTTTTTAATTTTCTGAATTCTAATCCATGCTGGATTGTTTGTCCATTATGTGATAATGTTGGATCTGGTTTAAACAGCTTAGATTAGAATCTTTATTTGTGGTGGAGTTTGTGTATGTGTCATTCACACAGTGTTGCCGTTGAATGACATGAACCGTCGGCTTATTACAGGGACAAATCCCCCTGGAGCAACCTGGGGTTAAGTGGCCTGCTCAAGGGCGCAATGTTGATATTCTCAGCCTCAGACAGCACATCCATCGACAGCCCATGAAATGTTCCGATGTATATTGCATACAAAGTAGCTAGAATCGAGTGAAAATTGCTGGTTCCAGTCTGATTAGCTGGAGTCAGGGTGCAGGTTTTGATCAGTCTACCAAGAAACGTCATAATTGCAAGGTATTGTTGGGCTGCAAAAAGAATGTTTTTGAAGAAGAAATAATCACCAGATATGCCAAGGTTTGCAAGGTTTATGAGATCAAGTTTTTTTTAAAGTTGATATTAAACCAGATATTCAGTGGCAGATCTAAACATTCTGATTTTGTTGTATATCTTTGTGAAATAGTTGGTACTTATTATCAGGCCTAGATGGAATTTGCTATTTAAGTGCACAAAGGGATTCTTTAAGAATCTAACAATTCCGATTCAAATTTCTCTTAACAGTTCCAGCTCCTTAGCACTCCATTCATCGAGTCTTTTAATACTTTTTGATAAAGAAATATTTGAAAAAAAAAAAAAGAATAGAAATGCAATTCAATGCCAAATGATGAGATCATTTCAGTAATAAATTTAATTCTTGCAAAAGGTGTTACGGGATTTGCTGACTTTTTGGCATTTTTGTAGTGATGTAGGAGCTGAGAGTACAACAGTCTTTTAAAAAAAAAAATGGAAAAAATTTAACCTAAAATATATTTGCAATATATGCAGTGTTCGAACCTGAAACTTCCAGTTGCGAGTCTTGAGCCTTAACCACTACACCACCAGCCCAAGAAAAAAAAAAATAAAAATAAAACAATAGGATGCATTCTACTAAGAGGACTTCTCACATGGAGAAGAAACCATATAAATATCAAAGACCATACATCAGTGAAGATGATAAACAGAGAGGCATTTAAGGAAGGGATTTATTTCCCTTTGAAATGGTTTCCATTATTTCACTCTGAGCTCACAGCAGTGTCATTATAGATTTATTATGTAAGGCTTTCAGAGCATAGGTACTGCTCTCTAAGTCTTCAAGCCCTGCTCTTTTAAAGTGTTTTCATATTGAAACGTGAGCATGATGGGAAATATCTCTCCTTTTTTCTTTATCCTTTCTCACCATTTTTTTCCCCCCCTGGCGTTCAGCATTGTATTCAGCGGATTGATATTTACAATAAGCCTTTGCGCTGGTCCGAACAAAAGAGTTTTCTGATGCATATTAGAGAAGTGGGAGCTGGAGCAGGCCTTTGAGGTTCCTCTGTGTCTCTGAATAATAGGGCGGCTGTACAGTCATTACCGAGCCGCCCGCTTCAATGCTGGTTTAAACAGCGGATCGGCGTTTGTTTGTGTAGAAATCAGGCCATGGGGAAACGGATGCTGCTGTTGGCCTTGGACTAAGCCTCGGAAGAACCGACTTGTCCTCGAACCCGTTTGTGTAGGAGAGGCTCAGAGAGAGTTTTGCATGCTGTTCTATTTGTTTCATTTTGTTTATCTCTGTCTTTCAAGATTGAACCGGTTCAGAATCATATTGAATGCAGTATATTCTGTATCACCAAGTAAGTTATTTTCCATGACTTTCCTGTTCCTGTTGCTGATCAGTGCCACATAAAAGTTACAGGGTTACAGGGTGTGATTCAATGCCAAATTCATTATTTCAGTAACCTAAAAGCTATTCTTACAAAAGGTTTTAGGGTGCAGAATCTTGAATGATTTTTCAGTCTGTTCCGAAGTGGCATAAATTCAATCCGATATTTGGCCTTAACTATATATGAATTACTCAAACATATTTCATTATTTCATTTTATTTTTCAATTAATGCTTGTAATTTGAAATATTTTATTTAAAAGTTGCCATTTTAACTGCTCCTTAGAGTAATTTGTTCACAAATTGGACTAAACTTGTGTTGTGTGTTTGGTTTCACTAACATGTCGGTGTCATAACAGTCATACGTTCAAATATCTACACTATTGATTATTAATACATTTGTATCAATGGAAGAATACATGTGCAAGAACACACACTCTAAAAAACACTGGCTTAAAAAAAGCCCAATTTGGGCTGTTTTCAACCCAAGGACTGGGTAAATATAGGACAGAACACATGTTGGGTTAATTTTAACCAGCAAATCGAGTTGTTTATAATGGGTTGATTCATTTTTACTATAATACTAGCTTATTTATTTTATTTTATTTATTTATTTTTTACTTCATACATAAATGAATGTTTACGGATTAACTTAAATCCTCAATGTTTTCTTTTTTTTTGATTGTTTTTTTTTTTTTAATGCTCCACACAACCACTGGTTTGCATGATAATTCCTTTATTTTCGATCGTATGTTATAGTATCGCATGTTTAATACATATCGCCTACATTTAAGCTTGTTTAACAAATAGTAGAAGTAAAAATTAAACATTTAGAAGTAATTCAAGTGTAATCGAAAAGTCTCTGTTGTCCTGTTTCCACCGTAACGTGGCTGGATCTTGTGCTGGAGACGGCTCGTGTTCGGTTGGGGAACTGCTATCTTCAGACCGCCATCCTGCGGTTCACTCGTTGCCGAAAAATGCAATGACTGACTCCATAACCTGTCCATATATAATCAGTGTACAATTCTGAGATCATATTTTAACATGCCATGTATTTATATTATGTATTTATTATTATTATTATTTTTTTTATATAATCATACAAGTATGTAAGGCATCAGGCGTTTCCATCACTCGGAAAGACTGACACGACACTCGTTTAGGTGACTAATGTCGCACCCCGTATGTTTCTTTGCATAAAATTAAACAATATTCAGAACAATAATGAATTTTTAGATAAAATAAAACGTACACAAACCTGCGTTTTACCAAAGACATGCACCAATTTGACAGAGCTGCACTGCTTTGCCCAAACATAGGGTTATTGTGTCTGACCCAGGAGCTGGGTAACACAAAAACAACCCAAACACTGGGAAAATAACCCAAAAAAATGACCCAAAAAAGGCTCAACCCAGGACTTAAGTAGAAAAAATAACCCAAGATTTTTTAGAGTGCAAGAACTTTTATTTCAATGTCAATTTGTCGATTAACCAGGTAGGCATTTGGTATTTCTACCTCGTATCAGTAATAGCATCGGCTTTGTCAAATCTTTTTTGAGAAATCTTGTCAAATGTTTGAATTAATTTTCACAATTGTATGTTTAATTTGCCCTTGTATATAAGTGGACATGTTGGTCACCCTGCTCTCTACGCATCAGTATCGGCCATTGAAAAACAAATTAGTCAACCAGCAAGCTTTCGGTTTCCAGCCCTGATCTCACTTGTGAAGAGCAATGGTCTAATCGTCTTTTTCCTGTCATATTTTGGCCTGTAAAATACAACTAGCCGTCAATAAATCACAGTATACAGGGCTATCAGGACCTTCCCCTGAGCTACAAGTGGAGGGTTAGTAAGATGGCCGCTGTGAGGCTTATGAAAGACTGATGCTTTTTCGCACGTCTCCTCATCTCTCTTTTAACACGCTCTCTGAGGCGGCCTGGTAAACGTACATCTGCTCCCAGCACCGCCGCCACCATCTGACAAACCTCAGAGCGCAGACACATAATGCAGCCGCGATTGATCGCCACACACATACAGTGCCCCACAGTGGATAGCCAGTAACAGATGGTTATGTCAGCAGGTTCCTCAGTTACCCAAGCCTTTTTTTTTTTTCACTTTTTTTCCAGTGCTTATGCTTCCAATGCTTTCTCTTCCTCCGCCTTTTTCTATCCAGTTATCTGCATCCCCCTTTCTTTTTTCTCCAGATTATGATAATTTATGATGCTCCTGGGCAGATTAGCTGGAAAAATATCTATGAAGAGATCTTTCATATTTCCAGGACTCCAACTGAGCCACACTAGGGCTTGGCAGTTTGAATGTAAACACTGTGTGAATATAGAAATCTGTCAGCGAGTTGAGATTTTGCTTTGCCATTTCTACCTTGATAGATGTATATTTGTGCAGTTTACGTTACATGTAAACACAAGAAGAATATGTATATTTTAGTTGTGATGTCCAATATGTTCATATTTTATGTTTGCTTGTTGTATTGAAACAGACGAGGGGTCTGACCAGAGCTCTGGACGCGACACTCCGGCCAGCGGCTCCTCCAGACAAGGTGCGGGAGACAATGAGGAGAACAAGAAAGACAAAAAGAAGAAGGCCAAAGGCAAAAAGAAAGACAAGTTGAAAAGCAAAGGAAAGGAGAAAGAGAAGAAGAAATCAGAGGAGGTCAGTGATGAGTTGGATAAGAAGACCAAAAAGAAAGGATTCGGGTTGCTGAGGTAAGACCCAATTCTTTGTGTTTCTATTTCCTTTTGTCTGTCCCTCTCCTCTTCTGTCTTTGTTGTTTTGTGCCTCTCTTAAGAGTTCCCCCAAAAATGAAAACACTGTCATCATTTACTCACCCGCATGTATTTGTTTGTTTGTTTGTTTGTTTTTTTCAAACAGGTATGAATTTCTTTCTTCTGTGGTACACAAAGTGAGATGTTTTGAAATATATTCTGGTCACTCTTTTTCCATGCAAATACAATGAATGTAGACTGAAGCAAGCTTCAAAAAGACACCAAACCACCATAGAAATACCATGAAGATTTGTGCTCTATATTCCAAGTCTTCATCTTCTGAAGACATTCAGTAATTTCTTGTGACAAATAGACCAAAATATTAAAGGTACGTATGTAAAATTTATATATTAAAATATCCAAAAACCACTTGCACTATTATCCTAAATGTTTCCAAGAATTTGAAAATTCCGAGAAATTCACAATTTTAAATAGTGTCCCGTCCCTCTTCACTTTGTCGCCTGTCAATGAAGTAATATCTGCGTCATCCCTGGTTTCCGCTTGTACTGCACAGTAACCATGGCAACAGACACGGACAGCTGCGTAACGTCTAGCGGCGTGTTCAAACATTATGGATAGCAAGCAACCTTATTAGACCTTATTACCTTATTAGACAAGGTAAGCAAATGTAGGCTACATAAGACTAATCAATGTTATACAGCTCAACACGACAAAGTGTTAGAATATCATCAGTTTGATAATCTAATGTTGATCTAGCTTACTGTTGAGTCTCATACAGACAACCAACTAATACTAAACATTACAACTTTCAACAAGTTTTAATTCATCAAATAAACTGACCTGTATGAGTAGTATTTCAGCACTTATGAGTAGTTCGGTAGAATGAAATGTCCTCTGTCCTTTATCCCCGGGACTCGCGTGTGCCACTGATATCTGTCTCTCATTAGTAATCGCTCCCACAATTCTCATCCATGCCCTCCTTCATACCACAGTCATGTTAAAAACATGCGTTCACTCATCCATAAACATTATTTCCCCATAAATATTATTAGATCCATCTGCATGACGACAAGTTCCATGATTCCATGTTCACTGCGTCATCAAACTACACCTTTGTTATTGTTTTGAATTGTTTAGCGACCCCGAGCGGCCAAAAAAAACTACATTGTGCGCCTTTAAGTTGTTATTCACTGATTATTAACAAGCCTGTTAATTGTTGTGGATGGATTGATTCAGTGAGTTGAACTCAAGAATCGTGTGAGCCAGTTTGGGATTTCATTGAAGAGATCCGATTCAAAAGAGCTGTTCATTCATGAATCTGATGTCGCTGCTTCACTTATGACCTCTAAGGAGAGCAAGGACTAAAGCTATTTTGAATTGAATTGAATTAATTACTTCCAAAATTTTGAATAACAAACTTTATTGATTAATAAATGCGTGTTAAAATAAAGTTTTGGGGTCTTTTTCGAAGCTTAAAAAGTATTTCACTGTAATGGTATGGAAAAGAGAGACCAGCACAATTCTTAAACATCTTTTGTGTTCTGCAGGAAAAATAATGTCATGCAGGTTTGGAGGTGAATAAAAGAATGCATATGATTTTCATTTCCATATGAACTATTTCTTTTAAGCTTAAAGGTGATTTGATTAAAAGATTCTCCCACACATGTGAAGGTCAGCATGGATGTTAATTTGACACACGTGCTAAACTGTGGCGATGGGTTGTAGTGTGGCGGAATGTTGGCCTGAGCTGCCGTCAGGACGCTCTGTTGGCTCACACTCACGGTTGAAAGTGTTTCGACCCGCTTGCGTGTGTGTAACTGACTTTGACCGCTGGTAAACAGAGCAGTCAGCTCCAGCTCCATATGGCATGCCGTCTCTGCGTCACAGCGCTCAATCTCCCCTGTCTTCACACTGCGCCAGTGCCAGGCCTAATTTGCATCACGGTGGGCACCTGTGCCAACCCCTGCCCATCTGCCCGCCGATCGGCCCGCCGGCCGGCCAGCACTGGCTTCGTTACCAGCAAGACCAGGCGGCTCCATCACAGTGGAGGACGACCCGCATGAGTGATTCTACAAATCAGAGCATGGACGCCCCGGCAGGCTCCACCTAACGGGCAATTAGCTCTATAATTGTTTTAATTTGGATGACTGCCGGGAAAACTGAAAAGCACACCATGCTGTTACAGCAACACGCTGAATATTCCAACAGAGAGAGAGAAATAGAAACAGCGGAGAGAGGGAAAACAGCCGCAGAACTTGATTCAGCTGGTGTCT
Source organism: Zacco platypus (assembly GCA_038088235.1). Lineage (NCBI taxonomy): Eukaryota > Metazoa > Chordata > Actinopteri > Cypriniformes > Xenocyprididae > Zacco > Zacco platypus. The sequence continues at coordinate 12,675,328 of CM076081.1, read as the reverse complement.
TTCTCAAGGTGAACCGTCTCGACTTGTCAGGACGTGCGGGCTAGGATACGGCTTTCGCTTCCGTTAATCCGACTCGGTCTGACTCGGCTTGATCCCACTGTTTTTCCTCTTCCGTGTGTCTGTCGAGAGTCTGCCAGCACGCCCACTGCGGCCAGCTCTCCTCCCGCACCCAAGCAATCATTCTAATGCACACCGTTGTTCTGAGGAGATAAGCGTTTATGTGTTGGCTTGTCAGTGGTTGATGGGGTGAGGGATGTAAAGGTTATTGAAAACCACGCTAGTTTTATGTATTTATATTTGGATGGCAGCAGGGATTAGAGATGTGGGTTCAAGAGGCGTGTGGTGGCTGACATAACCCAGAATCTTTTGCCGCAAGATTGCCCTGTCACCCTGCACGGGCCAAATATCCACGGATTAAATGGACTGAAAATGTGTTGATAGAAAAGTGGAATTATCCATAAGTTTGTGAACACTACTGCATAGCTTTTTTACAGTGCTGTCTAGAGTAAATGATGAGTCTTTGCTCATATAAATATTGTGCTTATTTTGGCTCATTTTATTTTTTGCCTCATAAGCATATTTATTTTGCAACTCTGACAGTTAGCAGTTAAAATTCTTTGTTTGGGAAGTTGAACTGGAAAGCACCTTGTGGTTGAGAACACGGTCTCATGTAGTGTCATATAAACATTATCCTGAATCAGTAATGAATGAATCACTTGCTAAAGAGAATAATCTCTACCAAATGTGCATTTGTGCTGTATCTCTTTTTTGTGTAATTTTAGTCGGTTCAATTACAGGCTACATAGTTAATTTTGACATTGTACCTTAAAAGAAAAACTATCCCATAATTTACTCACTCTCAAGCCATTCTAGGTGTAAATTACTTTCTTCTTTTAGCCAAACACAATTAAAATTATATTAAATAATATCCTGGCTCTTCCCAGCTTTGTAATGGCATTGAATAGTGCCTAAGTTTTTGAAGCTCCAAAAAGCGCATCCATCTGTCATAAAAGTAATCCATACGGGTCTGGGGGTTAATAAATGAAGAGAAAAAGATGGGAAAATATCCAAATTTAAAACTTTATAAACTATAGTCATTGGCTTCCGGCAACGGCCGTGCAGGCGTTCACAAGAGAGTCGAGTAACGGCAGAAGTTTGACCTCTGACCCGATGTATGACGTAGGTGTAGTGCAAGGCTTAGGTGAGAATAGATGCCTCTCGCCAAAACCACGTAGCTCTATCCTGAACGTGTTTATTGTTTTGAATATGGATATTTTTCTTACAAAAACCCATCTCTTCACTTATTTATTAACCCACTGGAGTCATATGGATTACTTTTAGGATGGATGGATGGATAGATGGATGGATGTGCTTCAAAAACTCGGGCGCTATTCAATACTATTACAAAGCTGGGAAGAGTCAGGATATTATTTATTATAACTCAGACTGTGTTCGGCTGAAAGAAGAAAGTCATATGCACTTAGGATGACTTGAGGGTGAGTAAATTATGGGATAATTTTCAATTTTGGGTGAACTATTCCTTTAAGTGACCTGCTCACACACATTTTCATTCCATTTTTTTTATTTATTTTTTATTCCTCTCTTATTTGTCTTCATATTTTTTACATGCAACCGGGGGGTAAACCATCTCCAGCATTGTGTAGATCGATGGACAATTATATTGACTGCTCTTTTCAATTAGCTTTATGTGTATTCGTGATGTCTGACCTGAAAGGTTAAGAGAAGGTGAAGTACAGATTATAAGACACCCCTTGAGGACCGTAACCTCTAACCCCACCAACTGTAAATTACAGTGTTTCCAAGTGCTTGAAGTGTCTCTCAATGAAGAAACAGCCAGAGATGGGTCACTCACAAAATATTGTCATCATCATTTACTCATCCTTATGTTGTTACGTACATGTAAAGTTACATGCTCCAAAAAGAAGCAAAGACAGTTTGAAATGAATTATTACGTAATTGTCATTTTTGGTTGAATTATTCCTGTCTAGTTGAAATGTTTATTTTCTGGCTTAGTTTCTTCCATATCTGAGTTATATGTGCCTGTTAAATCTTTTGCTGGCCAGTGTGCATGGTATTTTGTTCTCTGCCTGGCTCAGATACACCGTTATTGGCCACTACTTGGTGCCCAGTGGGAGTCACTGGCTAGTGTCCATTCTGCTGATAGTGGCCATGTTGATCTGGTGGTAGCTGTGTCTGTGGGTCAGAGCAGTGCTGCAAATCTGAGACGTTAAGCCAGAATACTGCCCTGTAGCTCAGTGATAAACACATGACAAAAGAGGAAAATCAACCTTTCATGTCACACTGTCTCTCAGTCCTTAGCATTCAAAGGCATGTGATGAAGTATAGTTAATCAAAAATAACCATAAATTGTGAGATGACTTGATTGTTTACCGATCATTTACTTCCATGATCTGTAAATTTACCAGTATTTTACTATAAAATTACATGTCTGTTTAAGCTAACACCGTAGCTAGGTGAACCGTTTACCTAGACAGCATCATAGGCACCCTAATGAAATGAATTATTTCATCAAATGCTGAAAAGTACAGATCGAGTCAAATCAATGATTTTACCCAGTGCTTGTGTCTGCTAGGTATGTTTATGCTCACTATCACAACTTTAGCTTAGCAACATGCTAACATCAGATTCCATATGGTATCAGTTGCGAGTTGAGTTCCCTTGGTGTTTCTCGCATTTTTTATGTGTACAGCACATTGTTTAGTGTTAGTGTATAGTACATGCATGTGTTTGTGAATTTTAGTGGTAAATTACTGGTATAGTGTGTTTAGCACCACAGCAGAACTGTGCTATGTGACAAAGATGGGGTAGCTCTATGGGAGGGTAAGGTATAGCCTCAGGTGGAGGATGGGACCCATTAGGATGTTTTACATCTTGCAGACAGATGGAGGCCTGTGTATGACTGCCAATTGCCCCTCATTCTGCTGCTGTGATACACACACACACACCCTTAACAACACACATTACACTGGCTAACACACACAATCCTATGAGACCTACAGTTGCAAATGTAACTGCATACACAGTGCTTACAGTGCTTTGCACCTCATAGCCACAAGTGTGCATTTATCAGCATTTTTCAGTGTCTTTGAACCCGGCTCATCCAATCAAAATTGCAAGTGTCTTTTTTTTCTTACTTTACTTTACTATTTTACTTTGAAGTACTCCGTATTCATCTTTCCTGAAGTTAGATCTGAGCCATTTCTTTTCAGAATCTTTAAACATCTCTGTGTGAGACTACATAGCGTTAAACACTTCCAGACTTTACTTTTATCTCATCAACTCTGCTACTTTTTATCAGAAATGAAATATTACATAATTAACCTTAATGTGAAGCAATTCAGCAAAATTGCAGTTCCTCAAAGCCTCTCGGCTCGCACTTAAAACTGTGACCGAGCATATGACTGTCTCCCATTAGAGGCGAGGGAGGAATGCGGCTTGCAGCTTTACCTTTTAAGGCAAGAGATTAAGAGGGTGTCTTTTTGGACAGCCATGTTTGATAAACAGTTTTCAAAGCAGTGCTGTACCATGTTGGGGAAAAAATTAAACCCGACTAAAATGGTTTGCTGGTTTCCAAGTCTGTCTAAACCAGCTTAAACACAGCTAAAACCACCAAACCGCCTTTACGATAACCATGAGATGCTGATGGAGTGACGGGGTGGAATGAGAGGGAGAGAAAGAAAGAGAAAGTTTCTGTGTGTTTGTGTGTAATGATAGTGCAGCTCTCTCAGCGGATGTTTATGTAGAGGAGAGAGAGAGTGAGAACAAGTGTTCACTACTCATACTGCTGCCATTAACAGAGACTGCAGCAGGCCTGCTCCCTCCGTTCTGTCACCAGCTGTCCTATTTTCTTTCTCGCACTTCTGCCACTCTCCTTTCATTTTTCCTCACATCTCTTGGCCATTTTGCCTTCCAGCAAATTCCACCACAGCTGCCGTGATAGCAGATCTTTTCTTTTATGAAGAATTTTTGGTGGCACTATTATAAAGACTTAAAGGCACAATGTTTAAGATTTTTGGACTAAAATATCCAAAAACCATTAGAACAGTGTTATATATTTTTTTGGTTATATTTTACACTTTATTTTACAGTGTCATTGTTACATTCTGCATAATTACATGCAACTAACCCTAAGCCCAACCAAACCCTAATCGTAACCTTATAGTAAGTACATGCAGTAACTTAATATTACTCAGAACTTAAATGTATAGATACAGCGTAACAAAGAAACCTTTAAATTAAAGTGTTACCCTTTATTTTACGGCGTCAGTGTTAGAGTGTAATTATTCATTTAAGTATTGAGTAATAATGATTAACTACATGTACTTACAATAGGGTTAGGATGAGGGTTTGGTTTGGGGTTAATAGCATGTAATCGTGCATAATTTGTAGTTATTACTGCAGTAACTACTTGTAACATGTGTAACAATTGCATTTGGCATCACCGTTCAATTTTGTGTGCTGCAAGGAGGATTTAAATAAAAGATGCCAAATAGTGAAGGAAACACTGCCATCTACTTTAAGGTGGTTATGTAACCTTGTTCTTGCATTCGAACACAGATACATACAAAAGGCTTGAGTTGAACTTTTTTAATTTTTTACAGTCGTAACAGTTTGTGCAAGATGGTGAGAAAACTGAGGTGTATTGCAAAGTTCAAAGACGCCTGTCAGATTTACATCGACCAATAAAAACACAGTAATGATGTTTAAATACATCATTAAACAAGCTAGTTGTTCAATTTGGTTCTGTACACCACTGCATAGATTTTTGGTTATCCAGTTATCACTACCTGAGTAGTTAATTTGGTTGTAGAGTGCGGGTGTCAGTCTTGTGACTTACTAAACTGTGTTTAAACACCAGAAGGTGGAGTGACAATGAAATTTAGCTGCAGTGTGTACGCACTGGAAGAACGTTTAATTTATCAATTCATTAATTTAGTTAAATGAATTTAACAATTAATTCAAATAAAGATTTCACTCCTATATTTCACATTCCTACATCATTCATTCATTCATTTAATTATTTATTGTGTGTCATATTTGTGAGCATTTTAGTCACAGCCTGGAGCACTGTTGAGTCATGGTCATGTTTTACTTTTGTGTTTCACAGGGTGATGCTCAGTGAGGTTGACAGGTACATGCTGGCAGCTTCCTCAACTCTTCTGTTGTCAAATTCATATTTAGCTTGACTGAGATTGATTTATTGCGTGTATGTGCATGTTTGTACATCTGTGATTATTTATATGTGAATATGTTTGTATGCATGCGCTTGACCGTGTGTCTATGTGTGTGTGTCTGAGAGAGCACTGGTCTGTGGCCTTTAGTGAGTGTGCTAATGGCCGCTAAAAGCTTCTAAAACAAGTGTCAGAGTCACAGATGGCGCAGCTTACCTCATCCCTCCCTCACAGACTTGCTGACGGAGTGTCAGCCCCCTCTTGTCCCTCGTCTCTCTCTCTCAATTAACACATTTCCTAATGTCTTTCCTGCTGTATGTTGGTATGTTAGTGGTCTTGGGGTTCATCAGCAAAAACCTGGACAGTTTGTGGTTTGGAACTGACATCAGGGCAAGAGCTCTAAAAAGAGACACACGACTGCCTATCCAGATGTCCCAAAAACAATTTGGACGCTTTAGTCACACTTAAAAATGTATGAATGTCATTGCATTATATAACAAATTATTAAAAAAGTAAATGATTTTTTCCCAGCAAAATGACATTTGTTATGTTTTACATGAAGATGAAATGTATTGTGACACATTTTGTTTGTCAAACGTTAGTGGATGTTCATAGTTAGGGTTTGTTCACACTTGACAGGTTTAGTTCAATTAAAGCGAAATCTCGTGCGATTACTCTGTTACTGCGGCTCATTTGAATAAGTTTGAACACTGCCATCCGAACCCTGGCACGCACCAAACAAACAAACTCCGGTGCGGTTCACAACACAGACATGTAAACGAACCAACAACAGGACATGATGTCACAATATGTGACCCTAAAAAGGACAGAACATAGTAGCAACCGTGGCCCCTCACTGCAGATCTATGTTTGTGTGTGTAACTGAAGTGTTCCTGCTGATGTTTTTACTCCTTTACACATTTTATAAGCTCTTCTACATCATATGTATGCATTTAGCCCAGCACATAGCATTGTTTTGGACGTTCACCAAGTTCCATCGCAAAATATATGTCCTTTTTTGTTTTAGTATCTTTTGGTTCGTGTTTAAAATGACAGTGCGAACGCTATGTGAACCAGGACTAAATGTATCATTTTCTTTTTTGGTCGTGACCAAAACAACCAAGAGAACCGAACTACAAGTATGAACACAGCCTTATGTGATAACACCTTTGGTTACGCCTGATTTCAGATGCCACTTGGTTTTCTATAGTTCTTTATCAATGCAATGACATTTTTAAGCATCGCTTAAGTATCCAACTATCTTTTGGGACCGCTTTAAATGTGAGAAGCTTTTCCGGCCTTTCTTTATCAGATGCAGGGCGTCTAGAATTTAGATGAAGGACCGGCCTCCCTCTCTTAAAATCCCTGCTAGGAGTATAAAGCCATGCTCATGTCAGTCATCAATGGCGACTGCTGCCCATGCCGGCGCCCACCTCACCTTTACGAGCGCTGTGATTTGGAGATAGGTTTATTTCTGTGAAAGGGTATGGTCGTCTCAGTCTTCAGTTCACCATGGTAACGGTATCACCGGGAGGTTCATGCGTGCGGTTCGAGTGGAGGAATACAGTAGCTAACAGGCCGCCGCTGTTCTCCCCTCCATCTACATATGAATCACCTAAAAGGCCTCTTTAATGGAAGTTCAATCATCTCCCCTTTGATTCCCAAGATGCAATGTCCTGATTAAGATGATTGGATGAATGGAAAATGGCATGAATATGTGATTGGGTCTGTGTGTCCCACTGCTGAATGGGTCTTTTCTTTTTCTTTTTTCTTTTCTTCTATTCTGTCTGTAGCACCTCTGTGCTAAGCCTCTTGTTCCGACTTATCCTTCTTTTCTTTATTTTTTTTTTCAATGCGGTCTGTTTCTACCTTTGATTACATTAAAGAGTGAAGATGTGGCAGGCTTGCTTAGACCAGTCTCTGAAAGGTAACAATCAGCACAATAATATGGTAGATTGAGCGAAAATGAATAGGAAGAGCTAAATAGAAGCTGCACGAACGGTGCTTTTATTCTTTCTGGGGAATATTCTTTCTGGGGGCATATCATGAAAATCTGACTTTTTCCATGTTTAAGTGCTATAATCTGGTCCCCTGTGCATCTACCAACCCAGAAAACGTGAAAAAGGACAACCCAGTAACTTTGTTTTGGTAAGCCTTTCTCTGTACGCATGTGAAAAAACGACTCAGATTTCACTCCGCTTGTGACATTGGAAGGGGATTTTATTATAATATTACCACCTCTTAAAATGTATGTTTCCACGCACAAGATCGCCATTTTGTTTTCACAAGCGATAACGGTGTACCAGTAACGCTGTCGTGGAGTGCAGCTGTCCAGCACAGTTTAGTGATAACCCTCATCAAACATACTCGAATGTCTTCAGGATTCCTAAAGTTACGTGAAGGTGAGTTGAGTCGGAGCAAAAAACTCTGCAGGACGGCAGCACTCAAGAACAACCGTCCCTGAGCTTGTGATACGTCTCAGCTATGTAAACATCTTCACTGATCTGTTAACAGCTATAATATTAAACATACGAGTCTCCATAAACTCCTGGCCTCTGAGCCACTAAGGACGCAGTGATGTAATCTTATTTATAAAAGGAATGTGTCCAAATAAATTCATAAACCAGTATATCTGCAATTAATTTTACACCAGACTGCTTTGCACACGAGGGTCAGTGAAACACAGGATTTGCACAGAAGTTGATTCTCAAAGATGGATCAATGCCAACTGTTCATGATCCAATTTCATATATATTATGATGTTTGCATATTGTCTTTCTGAATGTGTATGTTGCTAATGTCCTGTTAAATGTGGCTAAAGTCACCATTGTTTCTTACTGAATTCATGGAGCCATGTCGTTATTTTCATTTTTAACCCATAAATGCTTGCAGTCTGTATAATTCATAAACGCATCTTCATTTTTTATTGTGTCTCTCCAACAGTGTGTAGCTTTAGCCACATTAGCCATGTAGCATGCTAACAAACCCAGAATTGAATGTTAACAAACATCCATGCCATACCTATGTACGTGATGCTGCATCACAGTTTATAATGATCCATTTTGAAAGTTATATTTGCTATTTGAGTTTATCCTGTATTGTTTATGCCTCTGTGTATTGGAATCATTGCATTTAAAGGTACACACACCAAATCAGCACATTTTTTCTCCCACCCAAAAATAGGAAGTTAAAACATGGTACAGTAAAAAATCCATCAGGTATTTTGAGCTAAAACTTCACAGACACATTCTGGGGACGCCTGAGATTTATATTACATCTTGTAAAAGGGGGCATAATAGGTCACCTTAAATAATCATATGCAGCATGTGCCGAGGGTCGTATGCAATATATTGCGTCTTATGTTTACAGGCTGGCCACGAGATTCTCCTTCACACACATATAGTTCTGAAAATCTCTTCCCATGTTTTCCTCTCTGACATTTTTTTTCATGTCATCGCTCCGTAATTACAGGCTAATTTGCATCTTCCTGAGTGCAAATTCTCTGAAGTCCATCTTCTCAACATCTCATCATATTCCTCATTTTAAACAGGAAGTTGAACGCTCTTTGAGGTTGAATATTCCCATAATGCTCCTCAAGTAATCAGAAACATGTCGAGCACCTGTCATTTACTGTTATGTTATGAGGACAGTTGTCTTAGCTGTCTATAGCGCAGAGAGTCTGTACTTACAGCCTGAATGGTGCCGGTCTAACCCAGACTCGTCTAGCACCGCAGACATCTGAAGTATTTCCATTATTGTACTGTATAAACAAAGAGATTTAACTGTACTGAGCACATGACCTCATGATATCCTGATGGTCAAGATAGAGTATGTGAATGAGAGTTGAATCCATGCAAGTCCCTCAGATCCAAATGAAACTCATTTTCATTTATTAAAGTGGTAAATCACTGAAAATGCAGTGTATTTTAATTCTGAGCAAGCATTAATCTATTTTTATTAAACAAACCCTAATTTTTCATGTTCAAAGGACAGGCAGACAGAAGCTTTATGGTCACAGATGGTTTTGCATCTGCAGGGGTCAATAGTTCTATAGGGACTGGTGATTAGTTGGTCTCAATGTTAAATTTGTTAGGTTTGGCTGTGACACTGTAACTATTCAACAAGACATAATGAAAGAACCATTAGATCTGTGGAGGTCAGGTACCTCATATGGTTTTGTCTAATAGGCTTCTTAAATCAAAAAGTTTGAGAGCAACAAGGTCTTGAGAAACGATCAGAATCTATTAGCCTAATTTAATTTCATCATATTGTTGTGCTTCTTTTCTGTAATGCATTTTTGGTGATTTATGAGGCAGATCACCATTTAGACAGTATAGAGAAGGTTTTAGATATTTCACAAATCCCAAATGTAGCAAAACCCACTTTTAGTGTGTATTGTTGCCTTTTTGGGCTGTATTTCCAGTCTCTGTGGATTCTCAGGCTTTCTTTGCTCAGTTTAATGGCTGTGGAAAGTGGGGTGATTATAGCTGAGGATGACGGTGTAATTTGTGCTATTATGGTGCTCTGTGGATACTACTAATGATGTACACCGCGAGTGCTAATGAACATGACAGATTAGTGTTGCGCCTCTTGTATGATTAGACCTCGCGGGTTTTACCTCTACCTACAGTCCGGATTCAGGTTATGACATTTACCAAGTTCAGAGTCCATGCAGACCTCCTGTAACATTATGAAGCATTATGGCCAATATAAAGCGATTTCACCATCACTGACAATGTTGTGCTATGTTGTAGCACTTTTTCTCACTTCTAAAGCTTTAAGTCTCAGCCACGTTCTGGTGAATTAAAGATGGCAACCTCAATTTGGACAGTTTACAGAAATAGTTACATCAGTTGATTTGCTATGCCATTCAATGGTAACACTTTTTTTGATGGTCCACTTTAGACATTGTACTTCTATAAGTACCTTTGTAACTACATGTCATCAACCAGTCAATGGAGTATTAGTAGACTGTCTAATATTTGCTAACACTTGATGCTCCCCCAACAGACATTCTACTGACTAAAAGTATCTTTGCAAGTAGATGTGAACGTATTCTACTAACACAAACCCTAACCTAACAGTCTACTACAGTCTACCAATACTTTAATGAGAGTTAGTTTACATGTAGTTGCACAGTTACTTATAATTAGTAGAATGTAGACCATTTAAATGAGGTGTAACCCAATCAATTGTTAAGGGTAAGTCACAGGCAGTGGAAACAATCACATTAATATTTATAGATGGGGATACACCGCCATAACAGTAAGCAGATAATTATTTTTGTGATATCCTATAACCAAAAACCAAAAAATGAAAAATAAAACACAAAATATTACAGATATATTCTAAAGATTCTACCTGTGAATTAAGGTATTGCAGCATTAAAATGTACACGTTTAACACTATTATTAAATGATCAGTATCTTTAAGTGAGTTTTAAATGAAGTCAAAGGTAATATAAATGTAAAACATCACTAGTGTGCATCTTGAGACAAAAAAATGGCCTTGGCATATTTTAAGATATGTCAGTGCAAGTTGCTCTCAGTTACAACATCTCAGACATTTATTTTAGTCTGAGAGTAGGCTTAAGCCTTGTCTGTGAAACTGGGCAATAATAGGCAAATAACTAATATGGTACTGATATGTTGTCATCTCTACTTATAGACAGCCACAATTTGCCCATGCTGTTCCAGACCATTGTTTATCCTTAGAACATTTTTAATGCATTAGCAATGCACAACAAACTTGAGGGATGTGATGGAGCTCAGAATTTGGTCTGAGGAAAATGTCTTTAGGTAAAGCCCGGTAAGTAAGGGCAAATTCCCTTTACCTCAGACATGTCTGTATTTTAGCAGTACACTGAAAAACATAGTTTGGAAAGAGTGAGGCTACTAGTCACTGGAGAAAGTATCCTCGGTCTCAAATGAACAATTCTGGGAGAAGTTCTACTGAAGTTCTGAAGATTTGTGGTGACCACGAGCAGAAGCCAGAGATCTTAGCAGGGGGGATGCGTTCTGCTCGCCAGTCTGTTCCATTGTTCATCCAGCCCCGCTTCCTTCTGCTTCCTGCCACCCCCCGTACGGATCCAGGCAAGTGTTTCCATCACCTCCCTTCTGTCCTCCCTCTGTCTCTCTTCCATACCATGAGCAGATTGTCTCCGATCAACTCTACAGTTCAATTCTGATGGCCAGAGCCGAACAGCAGTGCCTCGTTAATGTGCACTAACATTGCCAGCCTCTGACATCCATTTTAATGTGCAGTTGTCCTCCACGACGTTCAGGAGAGACACCATAGAGTCTCTGTACATAATTAGCAGGATTCTTGGTTGACGAGGTGCGATGAAGCGATGTTGACGTGGTGAAAGCCGATAATGTATTCATGCGATATGGCTGGTGCTATTGCGGTGGGAGGTTTTGCGTCAAAAGGACAGGCAGTCATGGCGAAGACAGCTGGTGCAGATGTATCAGGGATGTCACCACATGACCACGTTCACACCTCAAGGAAACAAACCGGCCTTGGGGGTTTTGGCCAACAATCCTTGACTCCCACGGCTGCTGTAATTCAACCCGTCAGTACTCTCAGGTTGTCTATAAGCTCTTGTTGGAGTTAGAGGGTCATATATGCATGTCCTTACTTTAATACCTCCGTCATTTATAGCTCTCAAGCACCTGTCAGAAGACAAAACAGGTCTGAGAGCTATTAGAGGTTAGACAAAGCCAAAAATGGTTGAGTCTACTAAAAGGTGAATAGATGAAAGGGGCAGTTACGTTCCATTGGAGGAAAAGGCTCCCGACGTAATTACACCCTGAATGGCCATCATCAGGCAAAGAGGTATTGATTGGCTTCCTCTACCATTACTCACCCCAGATGCTCAAAGCAAATCTCACCCTAGATCTCGCTCACAAAAAAGGTTAAGCACTTCTTTTGCCAAGGAAGATGGGGAAAAAAAATAATGACTGGGAGGATATCGTGAAAGAAAGGGAACGAGAAAGGTGGTCAGCATATAGACCATCGACGTCCATGTGTTTCTAATCGCATCAAGAGAGGTGTTCCCTGCAATCAATCTTTGGGGAGAATGATCGCTAACACTTCCTCCTGTTGTAGTGCAGAGTTTAAAAAGCTGTGGATCAGATCTGGCTTTGAGGGTCCTCTGCATCATGTCTGCGTGATTTAAGACTGACAGCCCCTGCCTTTGATCTGGCCAGATGAGGGTGCTCTTACTTGTCCCGCCTCAGATCAACACAGGAAATTAACATTAAAAATTCTGTTTCATCCCCTGGAAGGATACGGGACAATAAAGCAGCCGATACCTTTGTGCTAGACCAACGGAAAGAATGCTGAGTAGAAAAATGCGTATATTGAACATGTATGAAAATATATGTTAAAGTTGGAGCTGTGGCTTAAAGGTGTTCCAGACACATTGGACTTCATAAAACAATTCTTATGTAAATTCTTGCATTGTTTTCAAATGATTTACACACAAATTTGCTCAGCTTGTGTTGTTTTAGGGTGATCGAACCGTGGTTCTCAAATGGGAAGTGTGGGTTTTAATCTGGCTAGTATTGTGTCTACATACGATTTCCCATTGTATCCTGTCATCTCTCATTTAGCTACAAAAAAATGTAAGTCACAACAGATCTTTTCTAACATATCGAGACATGCATACGAGAAAAAACTTGGGTCTTGGTTCTATCTGTCGTTTGGTGATTGAATGAAGGCAGATTTGAATGTCAGCTTGAAAATTGAACCTCAACAATTACAAGGTCAAAAAATAAAAATATGATTAATTACAATAAGATCAATAACATGTATTTAGAAGAGAGATAGGATGACACTAAAGGACATTTACAAAGCAAGTGTTGTTTCATGGATGTACATAAGAGAGACACTCATTGAATAAGCGGTATGTGGTTTGTGTATTGTTGCTGCCAAAAAGCCCTTTGGTCTGATTGGCGTGTTAATATTCAAATGACTGGAATGGTGACTGATTAAGACGCCATGCTGTACTAACAATCAAAAAAACTACAGGAATTAATGAATGGTGGCATGCTGCGTGCGAGTGTGTGTAATCCAGGTCAAGTCCCAGACTCTCCAGTCTCTTTGTTGTTGTTGGGTTTCTTTTTCCCTGCTCAGTGACCTGGGGGTCTTTCTGTCTGTGTGAACACAAGCGGCCCACATTATTGTGTTCGCTGTCAAAAACAGGCATGGAATCTGCTATTGAAGTGTAAAATTACTGGAAATTACAGAATCTGCCATACTGTCTTTGCCACAGACATTTCAAAAGCATAATGAAACCTTAACAGACATCCTAATTCATACTTCTTCCTTTTTTTTTTCAGTAGTGTTGCTCTGATTGTTGGAGCATTGTCAGCGCACTGGCTTTAAATGAAGGCTTTTCTTATAGAGTAACTGATTGTGATTTAATTATAAAGCCATTGATGGAGATGATTGGAGGAGTATGAAGAGAGCAGAATGAGGTCTTTTGTGCATGGTCTCACTGACACACACACACACACATCAGTCAAAAGTGGCCCCTGGCATCTGTAACCTTCCCTCTGGGGCCCCAGTGCCAAATGCACAGATACCCCATGGCTATATTTGTAAGGATGTGAGGACAACAGATTTTCCTCTTTTTTTTTTTTTCTTACTCTTATTCTTTTCTATTGACGAGCACATGTGTGGAACTTCCTATCGAGTGAGTGGTGTCCACCTGTCCCTCATCTAATCCTTGTCCCGTCTTTCTCTTTCATGCACTCATTATCTGATCTCTTTCATTCTCTGCTCTTTCATTTTTTGTTCCTTTCTTGTTCTTTATAATCATTTAGGTCTTTTTATGTTTTTGTTTTAGACTTTTGCCTTTTATTGGACTGATATAGTGAAGAGGAAATCATTGGGAAAATAAGGATGTTGTTGTTCACGTTCAAACCGGTATTACCCACATGTGGACCAGGGCTCAGCATGGCCATGTAGAAACAAAGTTTTGGGATTGGCAACCATAATTAAATATAATAGGAGTCCCCTCTCATATTTGAATGCAATAGTCACTTTTGAATTTAAAGGGATGGATATATTACTAACCAGAGCGTTTTGGCAAATTGTGAGTATAAACTAGACAATCAAAGGGCAATATTTGATCCAGTTTTCTATTTTTGACCAACATAATTTTAACAACTTAAGACCCACCCAAAAATGAAAATTCCGTCATCATTTATTCACCCTGATGCCATTCCTAACCTGTATCCAAACCTGTCTACTGAACACAATAGAAAATGTTTTGAAGAATGTTGATGACCAGTTTTGGTTCCCATTGACTTCCATTGTAATTTTTGTCCATACAATGGACGTTAATAGAAATCAAAACATTCTTCAAAATATTTTGTATGTTCCAAAGAAGAAAGAAAGTTATACAGGTTTGAAACAACATGAAAAATGAGTAAATAATGGTAGACTATCCCTTTAATGCCCAGGGTTGGTGCACCAAAACTGGATTTACTCAAATGAGTGACATCCATTTTTAACATCAGTAAGTGACTTTTATCTAAAAACCTAACCGCTGTGTCACACCTCAGCTTATTTTCATTCTGTACCTCTCTATTTTCTATTTATCCACTTTCTTTTCTCTTTCATGCTGCATTTGTTTTTCCATCACTCCACGTCATCTCATGTCTCACAGTGTCTCTGCTCTCTGGCATGGTGGCAGTAGTGATAGCAAAAATTTCACGCTGTTTTCCTTGCTTCTCCGCCTGTGTGTTGGCTGAACAGATGGGCTGGCGGTCTTGGATCCCACCTCTCCTCCCTCTGCCCTTTCAACCTCCGCCATCCGCACATTCGTACCCTGTACCAGGGGTGCCATTAACCCAGAACCTACCCTGCTCCCCTTACTTTTAAACACTGTTATCCTGCTGGCCCAGATAGCATGGACACCAGGAGGCTTTTTTTTTTTTTTTTTTTTGGGCACTGAAAGAGAGAAGTTACTTAGGTCTATATATATATATATATGTATAAAATCTAACTCTAGCACTTGACAGACTGTTGAGATTTTTATTAAACATTATAGTACTCACCAGTCACCTCTGGCTCTAAAACTGGTCATATTTTGAGAAGAATACACACTGTTTTTTGTACGTTTTGGTCGTTATTTTTCCTGAAACTTCTTTCTCACCACAGTGTCATTATCATCATATCTCCACTGGAAATGACATTTTGAAAAGTTATGGAATATAATAATAATTCGATTGTCTTGCTAAGGCTAATTTCACAGCTAACATTTTATGTATCCTGCACTGCTGCCTACTGCAATAACACTAAAAACTTTATTGCTGGTAAAATAGTTTGACATGGTGGAAATGATGCTACAACTGAAGTCTGTGTTCTTTAATGATAGAAATCAAAATTGTAAAAATTCATATTTTGATGTTGGATTTTCATATTTTAACATTGAAAGTCTAGATCTGGGACAATGTTAAGCCAATAAAATCTGTACATAGAGTATTTGAAAAGTAGAAAATATAAATGGTGAAGGCATAGTAAAAGGTTTCCAAGACTGTTTAATGTGACCATTATATAATAAAAAAAAGTTTTCTTTTGTTTTTTTTGTTGTTTTTTTTGCTATTGTTCTTCTAGTGATTTTTTTTTCCAGAATAAGAACGTACCCTCCAATAAATTATAATTACAAGCAATGTCAAGGTGTATATGACTGTCTTCTTTCAGATGAATACAATCAGAGTTATATTAAGTAATGGCTCTCCAAAGTTTTAAAATGGCACTAAATAGAGGCTGAGATTTTGAAGCCCAAAAAAGTGCAACCATCCATCATAAAAGCTAACCACACGGTTCTGGGTGGTTAAAAAGGCCTTGTGATGTGTTCGTGTAAGAAAAATATCCATAATTAAAACTTTAAAAACTAAAATAATTAGCAGACGGCAGTAGGTTTGTCTGTGTCTTTTGGTTGTGTTAATGCTTGTACTTTACTTCCTGTCCCAACAATCAATTGGTTGCATATGAAGTGGTTGGAAATTATCGGCATTGCTTTTGTTCATGAATCATGCTGTTGAGTGAGGTTTTATTGTATTAGTTATATAGAAAAGAAACTGCATTCATCAAACTGGTTCATGGGGTCTTTAAAGACATTATCCATCAATGAGGAATGCATTTCCCACTGAGAATATGTTATGTGTGTTAATATAAGACTTTTTGTTTACCTATCTCTTAGTTTCTTCCTGTAATGGAAAGGCTATTTTGGAGGTGCGAATTTTTATATCTCTGTATGAAACAGTCTCTCAGTAGTGCAGATGGGTGCTTAAGTGTGTGTGTGTGTGTGTTTTATGCTAATGAGAGTCTACAGAGGAACACGGCGAGCTGTGTGGCACTGTGTCTGTTCTCCTGTTGAATATTTAGTATTCACTCAGCCGCTTCCTCTAATTACCTGAGAACATGCTAATGAATTCATCAGAATCAGCTGCTAATTGGCCGTTTGAACAACCCAGTCTTCTTCAGAAACATGCATTGCTGCCAATCAGAATGCTCGGCCTCATTCAGCGGCTCCTTATCATTTATCTATTGTATTGATATGTATGAAGTGTTTTTTGTCTTTTTTTTTTTCAAGCCGCCTTTTGTTAAAGGCCAGGTTCTTAATAGCCTAACACCCATTTGCACTTTTCGGCATTAACAGCTTGACGTGTCAGGAATGTTCGTTGGCTAAAGTGGATATTTTTCAGGCCAGCTAGAAGGTACTTAGCATTGCTCTATCCTGATTGGCTCATTCAGTTTCTACAACTGGCACCTATTAAGCTGCTATGGTAACGAAGTCTCATTATTTCAGCGGTGCCCTGTTGGGAACGGAAGACAGTTGGAAAGGTCAAAGTGGTGACATCACTTCAGCCAGAGCTTATCTTATGTGGGTTCTGAATCTTGCTGTAATATGACTCCACGGCCAAATAAATGACAGGAAAACAAAAGAAAGAAAGAAGTTCATAGAAATGTGTGTTTGTCCTTCTTTAAAAAAAAAAAAAAAGCCTCTCTCATCAGTTTCATGTGTGTGTGTGTGTGTATTTGTTTCCTGTGTGTGCGTGTGCTAGTGTTCCTGAAAGTGTGAGTGTGTAGGTTTGTGTGTGTCTCGGTGGAATAGCGCATAATGAATATGGAAAGGCAGTAGGGAGAGATAATTAAAGTGGAGACGGCTTTGCTCTGGTCTGCAGGTGCTCCTGTTCACCATCACTCACAAGAATTCAAAACAATCAATGCTTAAAGAAACAGTTCAGCCAAAAAATGAAAATTGCCAATATTTACCTTGTCATTCCAAACCTGTTTTACAATAAAAGCCTTCTCCAAAAAGCACCATAAAGGGATAGTTCACCGAAAAATGAAAATGTTGCCATCCTTTACTCACACTCATGTTGTTCCAAACCTGTATGAGTTTCTCTCTGCTGCTGAACACAGAAGTAACCAGACAGTCGACGGCACCCATTGACTTTTCTTTTTTCCACTATGGAAGTCAATGGGTGACGTCAACTGTTTCTTTAAAATATCTTCTTTTGTGTTCTACAGAAGAGAGAAACTCATACAGGTTTGGGACAACATGAGGGTGAGTAAGTGACAAAATTTTCTTCATTTGTGTGAACTATCCCTGTAAAAAGTGTAGTGATCATATTCACAGTGTTGTTGTTAGAGGCTTAACGTCACATGAATAAACAGGAAAACGGGTCTTATCGCATCCGCTTGTTGGAGAAAGTGTTAATGGCAGCATCTATGGACTTTTAAGGTAATCAGCTGACCTAGCTAGTTAATTTTATTGTTGCTATTTTATTCGATTTAAATACCTAAACATAATGAGAAGAAGAAAACTTTTAAATATCAATCTATGCAATGGACATCAGCTCCTCTGAAGGTATCTTGAGTAAAATGGCTCTAATGAAGTACATACAAAAGACCTGACCTGGAAGCGTTGCGACGGAAGTTTGTTGCGCATAACCCCCATTATGGATGCACCGATAACACTTTCTCCAGAACAAGTCAGATACCAATACGTTCATTTTTGGTACTCGTCGATACCTGTATTTTTATTGCCTTTGTAGTTTTAAAAAGAACTCATATTAGTTGGCTTAATTCATTCAGCAAACAAATATTCCCTTCAGCATTTTAGGAGCTTCTGTTACTTTCACAGTTCATTCTATTGCTCTGTCGTATTTTATCTTTCAATTAATACCACAGTGCAAATTTAGAGCTGCTCTAGCAGGGCTCAGCGATTTATTTATTTTTTTTTAGTTGGATACGAGTGAAATATCACAATTATCTATTTTTTCGATACCACAGCAAAAACTACTAGTCTAACTAATATAATTTAAACCATTATTAAAGATAAGTAAACGGTCAGTAGTAAAATAAGAACAAGCGATCAAATGGCATTGATTTTGAATATGTGGCTGAGATTTAAGAGGTTAAAGATGACGAAAAGCAAGAATTTCTGCAAATATCGTTCTTAAATTTGTCTCTTCTTCACAAAAAAATAAATAAATAAACTATTGTTTGATTTCAGAAAACTAATGTACAAGTCGTATAGACTATACAACCCCTGATCTCTGTATGCGTTTGTTTTATTGAAAAGAGCTGCAAAAGCATTTTACTAAACATCTACTTTTGTTTTCCATGCGTGTACTGTGTAAAGAAAGTCATCCGTGTTTGCAACAACATAAAGGTGAGTAAATAATGACTTGGGGTGATTTTTGGGAGAACTGTTAAAATCCTACACTGTAAAAATTCAAAGTTGTACATAAAACAAAGATTATTGGAGTATGTTTTACAAGAAAATAGTTTATAGTCTTTCTACTTCTTCAAAATTGTATTTTTAATTCAATGTGTTACTGAAATTTACTAGCAATTTCTGAATGCCAATCCAATTTTTAATGTATTTTTTCAGTGTATATCCTTATGCTGTACCTCTTTAGTAGTGCTTTCTTGGACGTAGATCGCGTTGAAACATTTCCAACAGTGATTATCCCTTTCACTGTAGTACTGGGTTTAATCAGTGTCTGGGAAAGTGGCCTTTAGAGTTTTACCCTGCAGCATTTTGAGCTTTTTCATGTTTCTCTTGCTGTCTTTGTCTTTCCTTTTTGGATTGATGGTGAACTGCCTCTCACCCCACATACCATCATATTCAGATCACACACAGACAGGCCCAGTGGGTCCCCTTTTATCAGCACACTGAAGCATTGCGAGTGTGTGTTTGAGGTCATTGTGTTTATCCGCATGTGTGTGTGTGTGTGTGCTGTTTGGATGTGGACGATTTTCAGTTTTGTGTACTGCAGATGTTTGAATCTTAACCCCTTCCTCTGTATACGCTTCATTTGAAGCGCTTTCCATTCACCCGGGTTATCTTTAAATAAACCTCGCTGTATATTTGTGGTGTGAGTGAATGTGTGTGTGTGGCTGTGTGTTAAAGACGGTCAGAGTGAGAAACTGTTAAAGCACCTTTTTCGCTCGTCCCATCTCTTCAGAAGAAAAGATTAAATCCCAGTCTTTTCTTTTCCCGCAGCCCTCAGGGAAACGTTATCCAGAGAGGATACGGATTTGCCTACAGCGCTTTGAGAGAGAGAGTCCTAGCAAAGCAAGAAACCAGAAGGGGAGTGAATTAACGGGCAAACGTGAGAGAAAGACGCTATATTTTTACTCTACTAGCAGGTAGTTTAATTAGACATGGAGGAAATGAATGTTTGGCACAGGGAGAGAGAGAGCCGTGATGTATTTCTTGGTAATGATCAGCACAGTTTGGCTTCTCCGCAGGCCTTCACCCCCTGTAGAGTTTACTGCCGCGTGATGAATTTAACACTGTGGAACAATCAGCAGCTCTTGACTTCTCTGTTAGGCAATTTTACACTCAATTTTGATAAACTATCAGTATACTAAATCACTTTAACAATGCACCAATTGTCGTAGATTGTTAGGATAATATTTAGTGCCACGCTTTTATAAAAACATCTCTGTCTGCCATCTCCAATGAAATATTCACTACCTAGATATTCCCAGAATGCACTGGGGTTTTAAAATTGATTGTTTATTTTTCATAGTCTAGTTATATGATTAAAATAATTTCCTTTTAAACTTATTTTAGCCCTGTTCTGTGATGTTTGATGTTCTTGTGTTTTGTGCTCAATATGTTCAAGGATTCATTAAATAGATCAAAAGTGACAAGAAAGACATTTGTAATGTTACAAAAGACTTCCATTTCAAATGAATGCTGTTCTTTTGAACTTTGTTCATCAAAAAATCCTAGGAAAAAATGTTTCGTGGGTTCCACAAAAACATTAGGCAGCACAAGTGTTTTAAGCCTTGATTATAATAGGAGTTTTGTCAGAAAATCAGCATATTACAAGGATTTCTGAAGGATCGTGTGACACTGAAAACTGGAGCTTCGCTATAACAGGAATACATAATATTTTCAAATGTATTAAAACAGAAAACAGTCACTTTAAATTCTTATAATATTTCACAATAGTACAATTTTTACTGTATTTTTGATCATATAAATACAGCCTTGGTGAGTATTAGAGAATTCTTTCAAAGACATAAAAAAAATAAATCTATGGGTAGAGTGTTTACATCATCATATTTTGCTATATATATATAAGTGCATATTTCATAATGGTGCTGAGAGTGGATGGAGCAATTCTTTGCAATTGATTTGTTTGTATTTGAACTTTTTTAAATGTGACGACATATTTGTCCTTCATTTATGTAATGGAGACTTCTACAAACTGCATGTATTATTTTTTTTTTAAGATCTAGAAGGAAAAAAAATACAAACCCCACTGTGACTTCATAACCGTTAGTAGTAATTTGGCATGCCACATCTGTCTTTTTCTTGTGCTGTGACCACTCCCCCGCTAAGTACTGTGCCTGGTTAACTGACAGGCTGTGTTTGAAGCATCTCTGAACAGCTGAAGATAGTGGCAGGGTCTCTTATGACAGCCTAATTATTGCCTTTATTTATCCATGTGCTGGTTTGGGCTCAGCTGGGCTCCTCATTTGAGAGCAGCCGCTGTGCCCTTTAGCTTAGAGTCATAGATCCTGTTAAAAGACATGTCAGTCTCTATGCCATCCACTTATACAGTAGTTGGAGAAAATCGTCCTAAGACGGCACACCTTCAGGTTGTTCATATTCTCCAAATGACAAGCTCCATTTGATTGCCTAGCTTTATGTAAGATTAGTGGGAATTAATTGGAGGAATGTGAATTGAAGAATCCTGGTGGAAGTAAATTGATGTTGATAGTACTTTTCATTGTGAATGCCGACTGTACAGTATAGTTTGTGTAAACACTTTGTGTTTATGAGAAATAGCTAGAATGCTTGCCAGAATTTCCTGCTTGTTTATTCAGTTTGAGGCTACCGGCATTTTCTGCAATTCTCTGTGGCAGCACAAGAAGTATAATACATTATAATAAAAGTTCTGTTCAAAAGTTTGGGGTCAGTACAAATTTTTTATGTGTTTTGAAAGAAGTCTCTTATGCACATCAAGGCTGCAATATAATCAAAATTCAAACGGTTTAAAGCAACTTTTTAGTACAATTTTTAAGTACAACTTTTTTTCTATTTGAATATATTTTAAAATGTAACTTATTCATGCGATGCCAGTCTTCAGTGTCACATGATCCCTCAGAAATCATTCTGATATGATGAATTGGTATTTAAAAAAAAAAAAAAAAAAAAATATATATATATATATATATATATATATATATATATATATATATATATATATATATATATGAAATCATATGATCAATGTTGAAAACATTATTTGCTGAATAGAAAAAAATAACATTTGTTTGAAATGGAAATATTTTTTTAACATTATAAATGTCTTTACTGCCACTTTCAATTTATTGCATAATTTCTGAATTAAAAATATTAATTTCTTTAAAAAAAATAGTGTAAACACCTAATGCAAATCTTTTGCTCTTGATTTAATAGCACTAATACTAAAAACATTGCGGACAATTACAAAAAATAAAAAGGTTTGTGGGAAAAATCAACAACGTAATCCGTCACACATCACATTGTTATTATGAATTCTTTACCCATAAGTAGGACCTTCCCAGGAGTATCTGAAAGTAGAATTTGCCAGAACAGGCTACAATGTGGACCAGGTTTAAGACAGATAGTGAAAAGTCTGAGTAAACATGACTAGCTGGATTCCGATGAGCATTTCTAGTGTTATAAATCAACAACTATGCGTATCACTGTATGCAAACATCTTTACTTCATAATATAAATGTCTGGATATAAAACAAATTGTCTTTTTTGATTTTAATCAAGTCTTTCATTTGTTCATCTGTGCTATAATTTCATCGCCTCATCCAACTATTGTCAATTTTTGGAGTGTTCATGGTCATTGCTCTCAAGAATTTTTTATTTTTTTTTCTTATTATTATTGCCATGAATTATTCACATGCATTGTATTGACAAATGTTGTGTCAAAATGCATTAGCAGCGTGTTACGCGTTAATGTGAGTGTGAGTTTTAGCGTTTAGGTCTCATAGGGCCTGATCTTAATGAGGCAGCAGAATGGATGCGCAGGAAGCGCATGCCAAAGCACTAACATTAAATAGCTGCAGTCTAATAAGATAAATACAGTAATTAAGTTATGAGAGCGCTGCATCCACACACAAATACACAGCCAGAGGACATACAGGAAGAGTGCGTGATAGAGAGAGAGAAACAGTGGGATGGCTTGTCCTGTTTCATCTGTTCATTCACATTTAGCATAATGCACTCCTGTATTTACAAGGCTCCTTTCCTGGAATACGCTCACATACCTCAGGCATTAAATACAGTTGGTTTCTTCCTGTTGTGACTGAATAAATTGACTGATGTCAACTTTAAACTTTGAAGCATGGACTGGATATCAGAAACTACAAACCTCTCAGTTGAACTATAGCTACTCTTTTGAAAATGAACTGCACTTACACCACATGCTAACAGTACATTTTTAAATGAGTATGTATACAGTCATGCTAATTTAATGACGAACCAAACCAAGAGTTTTTGACAGTTTTTCAATGAACAACCAATTCCAATTAGGATGACAGTATTAAACTTGAACAGATACTTTTACGTTAAGATGTATAAAGCTGAAAAAACTAATGTATGTAATGTAAAGTGAGCAAAATAATGATCTGCTGCATTCAGCTAAACATTTCACTAAATAAATAATAAGCAAGTTATTAAAAGTATCACAGGGACACTTTTTTTATAATGTTCACAAATGAATGTAACTGAATCGGTTCACAAGAATCAATCTGCCGTTTTGAACAGTTCAATTGAGAAAATCTGACTGTTTAATTTGGTTCGCTAAAATAAATCTGCCATTTTTAATCTGTTTAATGGATTGAATAGGACTTTTTGAATCAGTTCACTGGAATGAATCTGAACTGATCCACTAAAAAAATAAATAAATTATAAATCTGCCATTTTTAATCTGTTTAATGGAATGAATAGGACTTTTTGAATCAGTCTAATAGAACGAATGTGACATTTTGAATCATTTTACTATAATTAATCTATTTGAATTGGTTCACCAAAATAAATGTGCCATTTTAAAGCAGTTTTAATAGAATAAATCTGACTTTTTGATTCGGTAAAATACAATATTTTTAATTTTTTTAATCAAAAAGTGCCAAAAGTTTTCTTTGATAGGTATAGGGGTAGGGTTAGTGTAAGGGGATAGAATATACAGTTTGTACTGTACAGTGCATTACGCCTATGGAGAGTCCCCGGAAACCACATATTCAAGTATGTGTGTGTGTTTCTGTAAAAAAATGAGGGAGTGCTGTAAGAAGAGGAATAAGGGATGAGTGTGTGTTATTGTATGTTTGAGTAGACAATGGAAAATGTAGTCTGCACTTAAGCTGCATTAGTCAACACTGATTACACTAAAGAACTATATGTGTCTGTGTCTGGGGTCACTAAGAGTTGTGTGTCTTACTGAGAGCTCTCTGTGTGTGTGTGTGTTTATATTTGGCTCTCAAAACATCTCATCCGATGTAGGTGATGTAAGCGAATCAAATTAAAGCAATATGAATGGCCAACTAAATTATCATTGGCCCTCATTCATGAAACATGAGCAGAGTGAATTTCTGTTCATAAATATTTCTTAATATCTTAATATTTGTACAGTGCAGTTTCATGGCCAATAAGAAATATTTATGTCCAGTAAATGTTCTCAATTCCCGAACTTTTGGTCAGGATGGCAGAAAGTTCATTTGGCCCCGCCTCGCTAATTGTTCAGCCGCTCCTCATACAGTTATCTTAACATTTTCGTAGTTTGTCTGGGAAAACCATCTTGTCCTCCTGGCAGTGTCAATCAGCAACTTGGCAACATAGCATTTGTTCTTTGGACTTTGTTTGAAAACAAGAGGAAAGATTGGAGCGCTGACGGGCAGTGAATCATCCGCCTTGTTCGAGCGCTGAGTAATGGGTGTAGACGGAGTGAAAAAGGGAAATGTTCTGGACAGATCTATTGACTTAGATGAGGCCTGGATGACTGAGCTGCAGGCTGGTGTGAATCACCTATGAATTTTGCTACTCCTTTTGTTTTATTCACCCTTTGCCCTCTGGAAATTCCCACAACATCTGAACACAGTCCTGCTGTGTTAGTGTTAAACTCTGGTTTTTAAGGGCACTGCATTAAACTTTTCAAAGCTTGTGTAGAGTGAGAGGTATACAGTTGAAATAGGCTTTACGTGAATTCATTCATTTTTTTTTTCTTTATTTATTGATTTCTTTGTCCATTCATTGTTTCCATAATTTATTCCTTTGGTTGATTAATTCATTCCTTTGTTCGTCATTCATTTGTTTGTTTGTTTGTTTGTTTATTTATCCATTTGTTCAGTCCTTCCTTCATTGGTTTATGTCATTCATGTATTTGATCGTTTGATTGTTATTTGGTTTCTTGATTCATTTAGTGTTTCCTTAATTGGCTATTATTTAGGTAGTTCATTCGCTCATTAATTTAACTGTTTAGTTAATTTGTTTAGTGATACCTTTTTTGTTTTGTTTGTTGTTTAATTCATTCATTTGTTTGTTTGTTTATTTGTTTGTTTGTTGATTCATTCATTCATCATTCATCATTGATGCCTTCCTGTCCGTATTCATGCATGTCCTTTTTTTGTCCAGTATTTGACCCTGGACCACAAAACCAGTCATTTTTTTTAATTGAAATTGAGATTTATACATCACCTGAAAGCTGAATACATAAGCTTCCCGTTGATGTATGTTAAGATAGGACAATATTTGGTTAAGATACAACTACTTGAAAATCTGGACTCTGAGGGTGCAAAAAAATCGAAATATTGAGAAAATCGCCTTTAAAGTTGTCCAAATGAAGTCCTTACCAATGCTTATCCACTCACAAAAATAAATTTGATATATTTATGGTAGGACATATACAAAATATCTTCATGGAACATGATCTTTACTTTGTATCCTAATGATGTTTGGCATGATAATTATTGACCTATATAATGTATTGTTGGCTATTGCTACAAATATACCTGTGCGTCTTGTGACTGGTTTTGTGGTCCAGGGTCACATGTATGAAGTATCTTTACTGCTATAACATATTTGATACACACATTTCTAAAGCCTCTAAATGATCAACATGATCAAAAACTTATTCAGACAAAATACCTTCTGTCATCAGATTGATAGTTTATACTTTTTAGCAAGTGAAAGACCTTTTAATATAATTCTAAAAACATTCACCTTCAGATTATGGTGTATGTGTCTTTTTGCTGTGAAATACTGATTTTCATAAAGTGAAATGTGATGCATCAGGCTTTTAGAGGAATTTGTACATATCTCAATCATCATTGTTGCTAAAACAAAGCATTTAAATATCATCTTACTAATATATATTATTTTCGAGATATAGTATATACTTCTATAGATATATATGTTTTGGCCATATAAATATCAGCAACTGCACCAAAAAGCACATTGTTTCTCCATTTGAGCCTCTAAATACAATTAAGGTGTTTTTTTCATCCTCAAGTATAGCTCCATATTCTATTTTTGCTATTAGGCTTTACAGGGTTGAATGCTGAATCTTTTTTTGCATTTGTGTTTTTATGTTTATTTTTCTCAGAGCCTGTTTCTGTTTAAGTGCTATCATGGCGTGTATAATTGCCACCTGCAGTGCTGTGTAGGACTCTGTAAAGCTCCCATGCTCCCTCGCTGTTGCTGAATGTATTTCAGAAATGTTCACATTATGATCATTGTGTGCAGATGTGTGAGATTCAAGATAATTTACGTCAGATCACATCCTTGTGTTCGAATGTGTGTGCCGGATGAGAGTAGCTAAAGGACACCGGTGTGATTTCCTCTGACAGTGTGTATGTGCTTGGACGTGTCCCGGTGTGTGTTTGTGCGTGTGTAGCTGGAGGCCACGGCCTCTGCTCGCTGTGACATTGATACACTGCGCTGAAGCTGCTCGGCTGGGCGGCAGTGGGTTTGAGACACAGGCGCACATGAGAAATGACCTTCTATGAGCGGAGAAAATGGAGACGGGTGCAGGACTCAATCACTGGTGCAGAAATGATGCATGTTAACAGAACATCTCTACTGACACGCTCTGGCCCCTACAGCGATTTAGAAACTCCCTAGAGTGCACACACACACACATACTAGAGAGTCGCTGTTTTCCTAGATAAACGTCATTTGCAAACAGTGATCAAGCAGTGATGTCTTTTTATGTCGCCCCTCTCTCTCTCTCTCTCTCTCTCTCTCTCTCAGATTTGGAAAGAAAAAAGAAGAAAAGAGCAAGACGGAGACAAAAATGAATGCACAGAAGCTAACGTCAGAACTTCTGAGTGAGGAAGAGTTGGAGAGGATGAAGGAAGAGAGAGAAAGGTGGGACTGATGTCATTACACCCTCACACCACATCCATCACTGCCAAAACCTTGTCTTGTACCCTGAGATGGAACCTCAGTCATAAGTGAATGATTTGAAGCACACTACGTTGGTAGCAACTCATACGCACAGTTGATTCCAATAGATTTTGGCATTAGCATGTTGCTAAGCTAAAAGTGTGCTAATCTAATATGCACCAAAAATCCAAAAAAAAAAAATTTGTGATTACATTGCCTCATTGCATGATGGGATAGTCTTCTTCTCAGCAAAGTTGACCTGATTCTTTTTTATTTGACTTTGGTAATAATGCTACCTACCTTTTAAAACAGTGATTTGACCATGATTATGATGCCTAAATCGCTGCCTACGTAGGTGTCTTTAACTGGACAGATTGCCCTGATGCAGTTTTATAGTGAGTCAGGCCTAGATCCCTTGAGTATGTATTCCTCTGGGAGTAAAATAAACTACTCATAAGCATATATAAGTCAAAGAGACACTAGAGTACATCATCTGAAATAAGTTGCACAAACAAGCATCATATTTGCATACAAAAATACTTAAAAATACTGAAAACTCACTTTCACTTTCATTCTTAACCAAAAACATCTGGTGAATGTCATTCTGATATTATATAATCTTTTATTGATGGCAATGAACAATAGTCAATGTGTTAATAATAATCACAACTAACAATACTTCGAGTAACATGGTTTATTAACCTAATTGTAGACTGTTTGCAGTGTCCAAGAAATGTAATATATTAATGTACTTACTGATAGAATGTTTAGCTTAAATGCACTATTTGAACTGAAGCTGTTGCCAAATGCATAAATATAAGTAAGATTAAATTGATCATTATCCCAGGCTTTCAATTCCCTACATAGTTTCTTAATAATATAATAAATACTCAAACCAATCCAGTCATTATCACAAAACGAACCCCTTCAGAGTGATACAAGACACTTATAATGTCCCTGTCAGTTTATGTTGCGATCACTACCAGATGACTGTACATTACTCCTTATGTTTCACTGATGTAAAGATAGCAGTCATTAGTGCTGAAGTAAGCAGAATAGAGTTTGGTTTCCATTTGTGGGATGAGTTGATCAGTTAGTTACTGGATGAAGATTCAAAATGCAATCTGGGATGAAAGTTACGTGGCATATGGAAAGAAAGGTATAGTTTGTTATTGACATATGATTCATTTTATGATGCACAGGTTTAGAGCTCTCTTTTTTTGTCCATTTCCATCTCATTCATTCTGACAGCTTTTTGTGGTCCATTATTGAGATGACACATCACTAGATTCATCGTCCTCTCTTTATCTCTGTCTCTCGGTGTGTCATGTATATTCTGCCAAAAGACAGGAGAAAAGGATATATTTAGCTGAGAGGCAGGGATGTTTTCGCAGTCATTATTTTGTGTGGTGTTTGCCGAGGCTTATTTGGACTTGGAAGCATGTGAAGTGTGAGCTGGAGCCGTGCTGTTCTCCTCCATATGCTCAAGAGTGGCATTTGTTCAGAGAGAGACTTTATTGACTGAGCCTGTTGAAGCTCCTGAGAGAGACAGAAAAGGAAAGCGGGAGAGAAGAAATCAGCTGAATGTGTCCAAAAGGTCTTTCTTGACCTTTCCAGTTGATTGTATTTTTGGAGTCATACTTGAAAGTATAAATATGAGTTCAAGTTCTTGGAGTTGCGTTCTCATTACTTGTGTGGTTTAGTCATTGACTTAAAGGGTTAGTTCACCCAAAAATGAAAATTCTGTCATTAATTACTCACACTCATGTCGTTCCAAACCCATAAGACCTTCATTCATCTTCGGAACACAAATTAAGATGTTTTTGATGAAATCTGAGATGTGTATGACTCCATAGAAAGCAATTTAACCACCACTTCCAAGGTCCAGAAAGGTACTAAAGACATCATTAAAATAGTCCACGTGACTGCAGTGGTTCAACCTTGATGTTATGAAACGACGAGAATACCTTTTGTGTGCAAAAACAAAACAAAAATAACGACTTTATTCAACAATATCTTCTGTTCTGTGACATTCTCGTACGCCGACTACGTTCTTTCGCAGTACCTGGAAGCACTGAACATAAACCGCGTAAGTTAATGTCTATGGACGAGTCAAATACCTCTTGGTTTTCATCAAAAATATCTTCATTTGTGTTCCGAAGATGAACGAAGGTATTCCGGGTGTGGAACAACATGAGGGTGAAGAATTAATGACAGAATGTTCATTTTTGGGTGAACTAACCCCTTATTGAAATTTTAGATAATCTTAGACTAAAAAAGATAGACAACCACCTCAAAATAATAATTATTAAAGCAGGGTAGGTTAACATCAGATTTTCTGTTACAGAATTGAGGCCAAACACCAGGAATTGAGGGAACGCCAGGTTCGAGACCGCTTCTCCCCACCTGACGTAGAGGATGATGACCTGGACCCGAACTACGCCCGCATCAACAACTTCAGGGAGCGCGGATCACCTTCCCAGCCACTCTACGGGAACCGTAGCCCCTCCCCGCAGAGACCCCCGCCACCAGTGTCCCACAGCAGAGAGCCGTCCACAGATGACCCTCTGGACGGCCTGTACGCCAAAGTCAACAAACAACGAAGCCCTCCACCTACTGCTGCGGACAGGTAAATATGCATATATAGATCCATCGCTCCTGAAGAGACCTGCTTAAATGAGCCTAAAAGGATTCAGAGCCCACATCTGGAATGCATTCAATGAGTGGATTTCTTTGGGGTTGTATTGATTGCTGAAGGATTACATTTTAAGATGTCCAGTCTTTTATATTTTTCTCAGTTCTCATCAGTGTCTGAAGAGCACCGATGCATTAGAAGTTCTGATTAGTGACATAATATGTTGGGGTTGGAAATATTATATCAAGGTATGAATAATTTTATATCTGATTTTGCTGGAAATGCAAAAAAAGAAAAAGAAAAACATGGTTTAGGCTGTAAATAACCATTACATCCAGTCTGTTAAATACACTTCTGTTTGGCATCAGCAAGATTTTGAAAGGATGCACTAAATTAAAAAAAAGTCCTTCAAAAAGGGTGAAAAACTCAATACTTGAAATTCATTTGCTGCATATCAAAAAAAAAAAGAAAAAGGGATTACATGCCAAGATAATCTTCTTTTATTATTTCATGTGCAAAAAAATAAGTTGATCAGTGCATTTAAAAACCTCAAAAAACTTTCCAGTCATGCAGGACCTTTCTGAGTGTTCACATTCTTTTGAAACATTTTATCTTTATATAAGGGCTAAGAGATTTTTTTTATTGTTGCACCCTTTTTGTGTGATTAATCAACCACTTTTTGTAAAATTAATCATACACCAGTTATCTTGTTTAACACGTTCATTCTGTCATCATTTGCTATATCCAGCAAAGTAAAACATCATATTGAAGGGTGATTCTTACAAAAAAGTTATTTTCTACAAGCTTTTTTCAAGGTAGATGTAGGTGTTTTTTCCAAAAAAAAAAAAAGGACACTTGTAGACTTTAAAAGGACATCAAATAACAAAATGATATAAGGAGTTCATATAATACATAAATGTATGCACACCAAAGCACCCATGACAAAAAAAAACATTACAGAAAAAAGAAAAACTGTTCAGAATTCTATACAATTAGTACTGATTTTTTTATTTTTGACAAGTCAATTTACGATACCAAACAGCCAAAAATATAACGTAAATATACCAAAAATATAACAGACTCACACATGCTTTCTCTACGACTCCTGTATGTCGATGCAATCATCTTTACCTTGATCGCAATCCTCATCCAACAAAACTTTACTAGCGAGACACTGGTTTGCTTTATCTAGCCAAGAAACGTAGTTTGTGTATCATCTGGCCGTTCAGCAGTGGGATGTTTTGAGGTTCCGTTCAGTATGTATTTCGAGGGCTTAACACACTGGAATTCACTGAAAACGTAATGCAAATATCTATTCTCTCTGCCATCTCGGATGTAATTAGCCTGGTTTTCTTTATATTGGTGTTGATTTGGACTGATTGTTTCAATGAATTTTCTTACAGGATCACTGAAAAGAATAATGTCCTGTTTAGTGGGTTAAAATAATCTGATCACAAACAGAGGAGCGAAATGTTTAGAATAGAAATTTCCCCCTATCAGGGTTACAGGTGTTTGTGTCATTGTAGATGCTCAGTGTGATAAACTCCTTACTCCCAAGATCATCTAATTGCGTTACATAAATTGTCAATGACGCAATTTCACATGCTTCAGTAATTTATTTGTGTTAAATTATTATAACGCATTAATGTTTATAGCCGTACTTTATATACACTTTCTTACATATCAACACGCTTGTCAATCAATCAATTGACCCTTCGCAAAGACCCGTCCCCTTTAGTTACTGTTGCTTTGTCCGACAAGCCATGCGCTCTCACACCACACATTATGTTCTCACACAGTGGAGTTACAACGCGTCAACAGATATATGAAACAGTTTCATATTTAATATTCCTATAGATGGCTGCAGTGTGAGTGAACGCGTGTCGAACTCAACTTCAACTTCAAGCATGCTTATCGCTATATAGTAGCTTTGTAAGATCTTCTTTATTTTGAACCTTTTTTTTCCAATTTGTTGGCGTTAAGTCTCTTTATATTGCCACAAATTTTGTTTCTGTGTTTTGGATTACTTGTTTGTGCAATGGATGAGCTGCATATCTCACTCCAAACTTTGTGGGATGCCATTCAACAGATCAAGACTGATATGCTGACTGATTTTGTTTTAAAAACGGATTCCATTCATAGTAGTTTGAGCAGAATTCAGAATTCTTTAAGTACTCTTGGAGATCAAGTTAACTTGTTAGAGCAGCGTGTTGGGGCTAAAGAGGACAACGTGCAAGTGTCTGTCGCTCGGATTCAACAACTGGAGAAAGACAACTCTTACCTGATTGACAAAGTTGACGATTTGGAGAATCGAAGTTGACAGACCAGAAAAAGTGAAAAAAAAAATAATAATAATACTTGTTTTTAAAACTGAAGACTCAAAGTGACAATTCTGAGATGAGTCAGGTTTGAAGCTGTTGTATAATAGCTGGTTATAGCTGACTGACACACACCTGTTATGCATGTCAACTGAATGCTATATTAATACAGCAAGTTGCTTGGCAACCATAAAGAACTCATAATGTCTAATAACACACTTTAATAACAAGTTCTTCCTCACCTTGACTTGTAATTCTCATAACCTTAAGACATAGATTCACAGATGTAAACCCGGAGGAGCTCCTCTAATATTGATTCTCTCATTCCTGTTGGACACATGAGCTCAGTCTCCAGCTCTGACACAGCCATGCTGCAATTCTATTCTGTTGATGGAGCATGAGAAATATATCAATGTATCTTTCAACTGGCATGTTCCTGCACATTATGTACAGTGGGTACAGAAAGAATTCAGACCCCCTTAAATTTTTCACCCTGTTATATTGCAGCCATTTGCCAAAATCATTTAAGTTCATTTTTTTTCCTCATTAATGTACACACAGCACCCCATATTGACAGAAAAACAAAAAATTCTTGATATTTTTTCAGATTTATTAAAAAAGAAAAACTGAAATATCACATGGTCCTAAGTATTCAGACCCTTTGCTCAGTATTTAGTAGAAGCACCCTTTTGATCTAATACAGCCATGAATCTTTTTGGGAAAGATGCAACAAGTTTTTCAAACCTGGATTTAGGGATCCTCTGCCATTCCTCCTTGCAGATCCTCTCCAGTTCTGTCAGGTTGGATGGTAAACGTTGGTGGACAGCCATTTTTAGGTCTCTCCAGAGATGCTCAATTGGGTTTAAGTCAGGGCTTTGGCTGGGCCATTCAAGAACAGTCACGGAGTTGTTGTGAAGCCACTCCTTCGTTATTTTAGCTGTGTGCTTAGGGTCATTGTCTTGTTGGAAGGTAAACCTTCGGCCCAGTCTGAGGTCCTGAGCACTCTGGAGAAGGTTTTCGTCCAGGATATCCCTGTACTTGGCCGCATTCATCTTTCCCTCGATTGCAACCAGTCATCCTGTCCCTGCAGCTGAAAAACACCCCCACAGCATGATGCTGCCACCACCATGCTTCACTGTTGGGACTGTATTGGACTGGTGATGAGCAGTGCCTGGTTTTCTCCACACATACCGCTTAGAATTAAGGCCAAAAATTTCTATCTTGGTCTCATCAGACTGGAGAATTTTATTTCTCACCATCTTTGAGTCCTTCACATGTTTTTTTTTTAGCAAACTCCATGCTGGCTTTCATGTGTCTTGCACTGAGGAGAGGCTTCCGTCGGGCCGCTCTGCCATTAAGCCCCAACTGGTGGAGGGCTGCAGTGATGGTTGACATTCTACAACTTTCTCCCATCTCCCGACTGCATCTCTGGAGCTCAGCCACAGTGATCTTTGGGTTCTTCTTTACCCCTCTCACCAAGGCTCTTCTCCCCCGATAGCTCAGTTTGGCCGAACGGTTCTGGTCGTCCCAAACGTCTTCCATTTAAGGATTATGGAGGCCACTGTGCTCTTAGGAACCTTAAGTGCAGCAGATTTTTTTTTTTTTTACCTTGGCCAGTTCTGTGCCTTGCCACAGTTCTGTCTCTGAGCTCTTCAAGCAGTTCATTTGACCTCATGATTTTCATTTGCTCTGACATGCACTGTGAGCTGTAAGCTCTTATATAGACAGGTGTGTGGCTTTCCTAATCAAGTCCAATCAGTATAATCAAACACCGCTCGACTCAAATGAAGGTGTAGAACCATCTCAAGGATGATCAGAAGAAATGGACAGCATCTGAGTTAAATATATGAGTGTCACAGCAAAGGGTCTGAATACTTAGGACCATGTGATATTTCAGTTTTGGTTTTTTTAATAAATCCGCAAAAATGTCAAGAATTCTGTGTTTTTCTGTCAATATGGGGTGCTGTGTGTACATTAATGAGGAAAAAAAATAACTTAAATGATTTTAGCAAATAGCTGCAATATAACGAAGAGTGAAAAATTTAAATGGGTCTGAATACTTTCCATACCCACTGTATACTTGAATGTGTAGGTCCCATCATCTCCAGGTGCATTTCTGAGTGGATATTTGGGTCACAAGGAGTTTCATTTAGAAAAGGAAGGTCTCAGTTGTTGGTCAGATACAGTAGCTGGCTGAAGATGTCATAAGGAAGCTAGTTTATTTGAATGAAGGGAAGGGTGTCTACCACACGGAGACAAATGTGTAGTAGCTATAGCTCAGCTCATTAAGGATATATATTTGTCATATGCATCACTGCATGACACATTGTCTTACTCTGTGGCCAGGTGTCTCCTATAGCCTCAATTTTTGATAAATATTCTGGTTCATTTCCCCACCTTTAGCTTTTCACACTCTGCCGGGCGGTGTGAGATTGAATAACGCTGCATATTCATTTCTGCCCTGCATAAAGGGAGTATTTTCAGTGAATTCATGCTGATAGGCTGCTGATGGGTAAAATGAGGATGTGAATGAGAATAGCATCAGTGACTCTGGAGTCAGCATGAGAACGCTCTCGTGTCATTTGAAGAGTTTGTTAAACGGGAGAGTTGCTCTGTTGCATGGCCTGTGTCTGATTTAAAAGCATCCTCTGAGAGTCATTAAAGCGGCTCGGTTATTTAGACGGACAGGCAGTTTAACACGCAGCCTGCTGCCCACCGCTGTCATAAAAAGTGTCTCTCAATATGTGTAGTGGCTTATATTATATGGTCAGTGGTGAAGTGCAACAGGATTCTCTGCATCTAGATCATTTTATTTGTTTTATTTTTAACTCATGAATCGTTTAAAGTCCACATCAAATGGAAGTTGTTATAGTCTTTTCTTCTCTATTGTGACTCTATTCAAATGTGAAACGGGCAGGACTTGTTTTTGTCCAAGGGAATTGATTGGATGGTTGAGGTATGTGAGTGACAGGTCGACCCCGCCCTCACGCCAGTAAACACATCATCAGAGAAGAGATGTCACTGCATGTGTTTTCAGTATTGATAAAAATAAGGAATGTTTCTTGAGCAGCAAATCAGCATATTAGAATGATTTCTGAAGAATCATGTGACACTGAAGTCTGGAGTAATGACT
Source organism: Zacco platypus (assembly GCA_038088235.1). Taxonomy (NCBI): domain Eukaryota; kingdom Metazoa; phylum Chordata; class Actinopteri; order Cypriniformes; family Xenocyprididae; genus Zacco; species Zacco platypus. Next base: position 12,640,104 of record CM076081.1, on the reverse strand, counting down.
ACTGAAAAACAATGGTTTGCTATTGCTGTGATGTCATGTGAGTGACCGGTTGATCCCGCCCTCGCGCCAGTAAACACGTTATCAGAGAAGAGAAGCGATGTCACTGCCAAAGGAGGGGAAGATATTTTGATTAAAGATTCCGAGGGCACATGATTTAATAAGATAAATACAATATGTTCATTTTGATCACATGGTGACGTTAAACCGATCTTTTTATTTTATTCTTTGTAGCATGTCCAATTGTTTTTAGCTTCTCATGACCATTTTCACCCTACTATGATTCTACTTTTCGTTCATCCAGAACTGGAAACATTGTCATCAATAGTCACTCTTGTGTCATTCAAAACCCTTATGACATTCTTTGCGTCTGCAGAACACACACAAAAAAGATATTTAAGAATTTTTCCATACAATGAAAGTAAATGGTGTTCAACACAACACTGCACCCCTTTATTTTTCATTGTATGGAGAAAAATCACTGACAGTATTCTTTGTTTTTGTGATTCACAGAACTAAAGTCATACAGGATTTGAATGACATACGGGTGAGGATGATTTTGCATGTGAAGCCTTAGCATTCAAGCTACTGTATATGGCATTGATATGCAAATGTAGGCAGTGTTAATTACTTGTTTTTGCAACTTTCCATACATTCCCTTGACAGACAATAGAGGGAGTGCTACATTTAATGCTGTACAAGTCTGCATAGTAGATCATACTAATGCAGTATATCATGTCATTTTAGTTATTTAATGAATAAAACTGATCGAGTCTTTGTCGGTGTGAAAGTCTGTGTGTATGATGTATACCAGGGGTCTTCAACGTTTTTCAGGGCAAGGACCCCTTAGATGAGAGAGACATGGAGCAGGGACCCCCCACACAAAATGTGTCTAACAGAGCCTCTGATATTAATAGATATCAATCATATTACGATAGTAATATTATGTTGAGACAATATAGATTAGAACTATGTTGTTGTACATTGTCTGTATATTTTCATTGTTGAAAAGATTTATGCATCATAACAAACATGTAGCAATTAAAATTTATTAAATTCACAGTTGTCTTAATCACAATTATTGTAATAGATTTGCAGTTTCATACATTTAAATTTTATTGTCAAGTGGACAATACATTTCTCTGAACTTCAACTTAAAGCCCGGAACACAGCAAGCCGACGGGCGGCCCTCGGGCAGTTTTTGTTGGTCGGCCATAAGTTTTCTGTGTATCGCTCCGTCGGTTGGTCCTCGTCGGCTTTTTTTCGGCCGATTCAACATGTTGAATCGGCGTCGGGCCGTCGGTGAGAGAGAGAGAACTCTGATTGGCTGTTCAGTATAGCAAAAGAGTCAGTTCACGAGAATATAAAGCAAAAGTTATGAAAGCAAGCAAATAAGTCATGACGGCACAGACAGAAGGTTGTTCTAATTTCACGTCATCTTACCCGAGCACTCGAATGCACGAATATTTTCATAATAACACGAGCGGAGTGGAATAATAACTTGATCAGCATGACTGATATTCAAAACGGTAAGCAAGCGCTGCTTTGTTTATGGTTTGTATACTTGCAGTCTTAGTTTCGCTTTCCCTTTTTGAAAGACGAATATAGACAAATATATCTGCTTAAATATAGTTATCTCCTTTATACGCAGTGCTAGTTGACAGTCGGCTCATGTTCAAGCACATATTTTCCCCCGACGCAGCCGACATGAGCGACAACACCGTCGGCTTTCGTTGCCGCTTCACATTTTAATTTTACTGTCAGGTGAACAATTTTACATTTACATGAACTTCAGCTTTAAATTTAAATAAAACTTCACATTTTCACATTGGTGTGTCCCGGCCTTTAAGTTTAAACAGAACTTCATATTGTAATTTTACTGTCAGGTGGACGATACTTTTAACTGAACTTTAAGCTGTTGATATTACAAAGCGATCCATTCTGGCAAGCTAAATTGTATATAAATTATTAGCCAGTAGCGTTTTCAAATTATAGTGGTCGTCTGCATTGACGGTATCATCAGATCACGTGACTGCACATGGATGGAAGGGTTTTATTAAAACTGTTAATGTAATACTATTTGTAAAATCAAATATATTTTATTTAAATTTGACTTTGTGATGTTAATTTTTTTTAAAGTATTTGTGATCAAACATTAATTGACGGACCCCCTGCAATACTGCCGCGGACCCCCGGTTGAAGACCCATGATGTATATAAAATGTTTCATTTTTGTGTCTTTTGTCATAACTTTTTTCAGTACAGTTACCTAAAGCACAAATTTAACCTGGGAATCTCCGAACGCAAAACCCGAGCACAGCACTACTTACTTGTAGTAAATCTTTCAGACACAATTATACTTGATGTAGGTGTTCTAAAGCTGAGCTTTAAAGCAAGAAACTTCCTAAAGCTACACTCCTCTACGTTAATGTTTTCTGGGTCCAAAGTGAACTCTCAATAAGAGCCAAAAGCAATTAAAATTGGCTTTGGCAAGTAAATAAAACTAAGCTACTCTCCAGTACTGGTAACCTAATAAGGAACTGTGTGAGAGGTTTAAGGCTCAATAACATATAAGAGTGTACATAATTTGAAAAAGGAAAAATCTTTTTAAAAATCTAGTTTAAACACATCTGCCAAGGTTTTGGAAATATACTCTTTGTATTCATGTTGGTTTTGAAAAGTTACATTAAAGTACCACATGACTTTGATTTTGCGGACACAAGTTTTTAAAATAATAATGAGTGAAGCAGTTTTGTTGAAATATGTTGTTTTTTGTTTTTGTTTTTGTTTATGATAATAAAACTGTCAAACTTTATCCTTATGATATCAGGACAGTTGTATCATTCAGACATTTTTGACTTAATGCCCCGAAATATATCAAAATGAATTTTAATTTAGAAACTAAAAGCATTATTTGCATAAAAGTGAATTAAAGTCAGTGTATTAATTTATTAATTATTTTTTGAATAAATTAATACGTACACTACCATTCAAAAGTTTGGGCACTGTGATTTTTTTTTTTTTTTTTAATTGATGTATGTTCGTAAAGGATGCATTAAATTAAAAAAGGGACAGTAAAGACATTATAATGTTTCAAAATAATTCTATTTCTAATAAATTGTTCTTTTTAACTTTATATTTATCAAAGAATCCTGAAACAAATGATCAAAAATATTAAGGAGCTCAACTGTTTTCAATATTGACGATAATAAAAAATATTTGAGCATCAAATCAGCATATTAGAATGATTTTTGAAGGATCATGTGACACTGAAAACTGGAGTAATGATGCTGAAAATTCAGCTTTGCTGTTTTACAGAAGTAAATTAAAATATTTGTATTGATAAATCATTTAAAATATTTTTTTTTTAAATGTTATTTTGAATATTAATAATAATTCACAATAGCACACTTTTGACTGTATTTTTTATTTCCAACCACAAACTGAAAGTGTATTTTTTAAATAAATGAATACATAATTAATACAAATCAAGTTAGTCTGACTCATGCTAATCCAAGTAACTTAAGCATTTCATATCTGAGACAGAAAACTCTTATCATCTAAACAGCCAATACCAGAGACATTTGTTTTCTACTCCCCATTCTTCCTCTCATCTGAGCGCTTTGGAGAGGTGGAGGCAGGCAGGTGAAGGACGTGGGGAATGCGGTGAGAGAAGTGAATGAGGGGCTCTTGAGGTTCTCCTTATGAGAGAGAAGGGGTCGGGAGGCGAGCTATTTGGCATTGGCTGTGAGAAGAAGCATCCGCAGCGAGCTGCTCCTTCAGCCCTGAAGAGGCCCGCTGCATTCGACATGGAAAGTTACTATAACAACCAGACTCTCCAGAGCTCTGCTCCGCTCCAATTAAAAAATAATCATTGTTCCCTCCTGATAGAGAAGGATGGAGTTGACAGGTGGCTCGCTTATCTGCACAGGGGCGAGTTCTTTAGAGACCAACGAAGAGCTGGAGATTGGCAACCTTTGCTTCCACATCTCCAAAAACACTTTTGGAGACAAACATATGAGGAAAAAGTGGGGAATCGGCTTGATAAGAGGAAGAAAGGGTCTACAAGGTTGCCAGCTCTCCAGTCGGCACTCTACCTCGCCGTTTGAATGCCGTGTCCTGGATGTGCTCGACAACAATAGCCCCCACACTGCACTAAGCAAACAGTCCTCCAATCCTCAATGTAACCCCGCCAGGGTCAGTCCAAAACACGGTGCAAACCCATCAACAGCTACTCCACAGGTTACCAATGTCCACTTACGTCCCCCATCAGCAGCCATTGTGCCCAGATACCTCACTGAAAGATTCGGCCCATGTAAAAAATAAAAATAAAATCCCTGTTAGGGCTCTTTCCCCTCCTCATCTCCACATGTACCCTCCACCTCCTCCTTCTTTGCTTCTTGAGGCCTGGAGCGCAGCCTCACCATCAAAATAATTATAGAAATCACTAGATGGAGAAAGAAAAGCTTTTAGTGTTGGTTGTGTGAGTGCTGGAGTGCTTTTCTGCCCGTTAATTAATCAGCCATTCTGCTGAGCTGAATGAGAGCTGCAGGCGCATTCGGCTGCTTTTAAAGTGTGCCAGCCCGGTCCCCTAAGTGTCTCCCCGTATCTGTGAACCCTTCCCTGGCCTGAAACCGCTTCTCTGTCTCTCTCATTCACCGTCTCTCCTGCAATGAGGGTTTAATGTGTTTTCAATGTGTCTGAAAGAAATGTAGGTAACTGTGTTAGAAAAGACCAACAACTAACTAATCATGTACAGTTCTTTAGATTAAAAAGGCCTTAATATTTTATTGTAATACACAAATAAATAAATATAAATATATGCAAACGACAGACAAGAGATAGATAGATTCAGACATGTCACTTGTAACTTAAACGAGAGGATGTTAGCATGGTAAATGCTATGGATATGTTATTCTGTGTATTCTATATTTTTCAACCACCAAAACTGACCACAGAATGTCTTATGTTGAATTTTGATATCTGAATGAAACAATTAAAGTATCAGACTAGTCTCAAAATAAGGGATGTTCACAACAAGTCTAGTGTAACTAAGCAGCTTTACAAGTATAAAATTGTTTGCAGCATAACTATTTAAATCCAAATAAGACTTTTGCGAGAATTTCATTACAGATAACCATTACAAAAGCTTTATTTATTTATGTACCAAATATTATATGAAAATTTGGATACCTGAATGAATTGATCAGCTGCTTCAGCCTCCAAATGAAAATACACGGTCCCAATTTATATTAGATGGCCTTAACTGCTATGTACTTACAAAAGTAAGTACTGTGTACTTTTGTTCATATTGTATTGCAGAACAATTTTGTTTGTTCTAGAGGTGGATACAGGGACTGGTTTGGTGCTATGGGTAGGTTTAAGGGTGAGTTAAGGTGTAAGGGATGGGTCAACAAATTAATTATAAATGTAAGGTATTTTTACAAATATAAGTACAATGTAAAAACACGTACACAATAAGTGCATTTTATCAAATGGTTAATTTAAATGTAAGTACATTATAGTCAAAGCCACATAATATAAAGTAGGACCAAATACACTATAACAAGACCATACCGGTTCATTGTTCAATCTGAAATCTAATTGTGTAGTTTTTTTTTTTTGTGCCAGAAAGTTCAGACTTCATATGAATAGGCTTTGAAAGACTGAGAATAAAAGCGTATAGAGGAAGTTTCTTCTGGTTTGTAGGTTCTCTGAGTCCTTATGATTCATCTGGCCTAATCTGGAGAACCGGACAAGTGCTACTCATGTGTTCCGCCCCTGAGCTTTTCTCTTGCTCTCAATACACTTCCCTCATTCTATTTTCCCCTTTTTCATTCTGCATTTCCTCCTCTCATATTTGTTCAAGAACTTCCTGCCTGTCACTCATTGAAGAAAAGCAATTCCACATCTCTCTCCCATTGAACGTACGCGCAAAAAAAAGAAGCATGCACACTCAAACGCGCACGTGTGTGCGCTCGCACAAAGCATTCACTTAGCGGTTTCTTCTAGATGCATTTTGTAGCTTAGCAACAAGTCATGCCGCTGCGTGCTGTGCCGTTCTGTTTTTGGAAACAGGAGGATGTGAAAGCTTATTTCTAAAAAGCAGAAATCGCAGATTGGTTTAAATTATATTCACCTCATTATTCCATCTCAGCTTGATTGAACAGAAAGGGAAATGTTTTATTTTCTTTCTTTTTTAGACCTTTTCAGAGGTGCACAATTTTAGAATTGAAGGTTGAGGATAGAAGACTTGATTACCATCTTACTCTTAGCCACAGATTTGCCTACCCAGAATGCACTCTGCCTGCAGTACAAAGGCTGAGCCGGTGTGACTGGTGTTTTAATGAAACAGTCCAGGCACAAATTGAGCTTCACCTGCAAACGAGAGGACACGGGAGGGGTCGGCGAGCATTTGATGGCCTGTCTAAATAATGTTACACCAGCCAAAATACTTCTAATTATTTCTTCAATTGCAGATGGCATATAAAAAGTGCCGTCACTTCTGCTTAGGGAGCCTGGGAGCTGGCCTGTCATTGCGGGCTATCTTTTGTTGTCAAATTTCATTTCTGAAAATGTCCACCAATTAGACCGCCGAAGCCCGCCGCAAAATTACTCGAGGGGAGAGTTGTGGGAAATTGATAGATCTGGTCCTTTCCTCTCCTCGTCCAAACACGGATGTGTCCATTACAGCATCTGCAGCCTTCTTCAGAATTGCTTGTCTTTCTTGCCTGCGTGATGCGGGTCATGTTTCATCAGCAGGTTGGGGAAATAAGGGTGGACTTTCTTTCACCTGATGCGAATAATTGAATTATTCCATGTGACACTAACACATTTAATGCTGATTTGTTGGATAGTTTAGGTCCTGGATGCTGATTGGTCAACACAGCATTCCAGCTGTGCTAAGATATACTCTAAGTAACTAAACAGCTATTAATTTAGCTACTCTGTATATGGCTGCACAACATCCTATTGAATCAACTTGAAACGGAGCCTGTTTTACTTGGTAATCTGATTTCCATGTATTCAGCAACAATGGAGCTACAGAGAAAGTGACAAGGGAGCCCTTGACAAATTACCTTTTTATTTTAGAAGCACTGGTGGTTGTTCTGATGTGCTGCAGTAAATTGAGCTTCTTATTGCAAAAATTAATGTTGCATAGGGACGTTTTAAGCTACGTTTTATAGAGACTGTATCGATTTAAGTTACATAAACTAGAATAATTTTGTAGGTGTATTGAGCATAGATTTTTTTTTTCCAATTTTGATTGTCACTCCAAGTCACTTTCACAGTGATCTTAATTGTATTTGTGACATATAAATGTCACTCTGCTATCAAAGCACATTTCTGCTTGCTTGAGGGGGAGAAATGCAATAAATGTTGGTTATAGTTCCAACATGTCACTCAAAAAAAGTTCCCCTTTCAGTTAATTTAAACTTAGAGCTGTACCTCATACAGTAAAACATGAAAGCATGAAAATTTGCTGTTAATTTACTTACCCTCAGGCCATCCAAGATGTAGGTGTTTTTTTTTTTTTCTTCGTTTTTCTGTAGAACAGTAAAGACTTTTAGCTGAAACCGTTGTCCTCTGTGATTCAGGTAATGGAAGTCAATGGGTGCTGCTATTTTGAGATTCCAAAAAAACATATGCAGACAAAAAAAAAAATAATACCCACAGCTCTTGACTCTACGGTCTTAAGAATCAAAACAATCAATATATGCAAGAAACTGAACATTATTTACAACATTATAATTCATAGCCTTCGCAAACGGTCCTGAGCGAATTCACGACAGTCTGCAGCACAAGCTTCCTGTCGCGCAATAGCACATGCGCAGGAGTTCGAATGTTTAGAATCTATGAAAAGTCCATCGTAAGTACGATTTTAATGAACCATACAACACTCGCGTCTTCCCTCTCTGTTGTAAACAAATAGCGTTAGCTCACATGTAAGTTTACTCCAACACATATGTCAGTATGCGACAGGAAGCTCGCATTCCAGACTATCGTGAATGCGCTCATGACCATTTGCAGAGTATGTGGATTAGAAGTAAATATGTTGTAAATAATGTTCAATTTCTTGTAGAAACATTTCTGTTTGCTTCTTAAGACCTTAAGTCATCAGGAGCCGCTAGTATTAATTTGGTTTTGTCTGCATATGTTTTTTGGTAACACTTTACAATAATGTTCATTAGTTAAACATTAGTTAATGTATTAACTAACATGAACTAACATGAGCAACACATTTGTTACTGTATTTACTAATCTCCGTTAACGTGAGTTAATGAAAATACAGTTGTTCATTGTTCATGTTAGTTCACAGTGCATTAACTAATGTTAACAAGATTTTAATAATGTATTAGTAAATGTTGAAATTAACATTAACAAAGATTAATAAATGCTGTATAAGTGCAGTTCATTATATGAATTACCAAGGACCATGGTTTCAGCTAAATATCTTCTTCTACTGAAGAAAAAAGGCACCTACATCTTGGATGGCCTGAGGGCGAGTAAGTTAACAGCAAATTTTTATTTTTTGGGTGAACTATCCCTATAAAGTATATATTACAGTATCTTAAAGTACATTAAAGTATCGTTTTGACATAACAGTATTGGACATAAACGGATAAAAGTCTCGATTCAGGGGAGACTGTCTTACGAGGGGAGTCACTGGTGTACTTGGTAAGGCTCTGAAAAATGTGACTGAATCAATATATAGTATAAAAAAGATTCTTATATTCATATAAAAAGATTGTGTCAGTACACATTGTTGAGTTTGAGACTGTTATATGAACCTTTTTGACAGACTCATTAAAAAGTAGCACTTGAGAAGAGTCTCTTTTTTCACAAATCGGACATCATTGCTCACAATTGTTATGTGCAGCAATACAATATGACAACTAAATTTTAAATTGTTGTCACATTTTTATTTTTTCTTATTTTTTATAGTTTATATAAGCAATGTGTTCACTCATATTGTGATTTTAATCATTGCTCAGTGCGTTGCATGGCCTTTCATACCTTATTCCTCGAATCCAGAAAGCTTCTTCGTGTCCTCAGGGTTTTGATATTTAGTAAATTCAGATTGCAATGTCTTTTCTTGGTTTCTCAGGTGTACTTACCCACTCAAGCTCTTGCTGTTGGCCCGGGCTAATATGGTAATAATGTGTGTTAAACAGGCATGATAAAGAGTGCTTGAATGGAATTGATTTTTGATTTGGGAGCGTGTGATTGACAGAAGAATGCCGATTATCAACCTAATGAGCTTCTCTGAATCAAATTGTTGGATTACATCAAGATTCCCCCTGACGGCCCTCAGTGTGTTTGACATGCGCACCCGTTGTCTATGTGTGTGTGTGTGTGTGTCGATTCCCGCATTTCTGACCTGTTCTGCAACTCTCCAGGTCAGAAATTGATGTCTCTCGTTTTACAGTGTGTAAATCAGCAGTGTGCCTCGCTCTTTAGGACCGACTGTGTTTTTTGGTCCATTTCAAAGATGAAGGAATAGATTGTTCTGTGCCACATGGCTCTTTTCGACATTTATCTTGCTGTCTGTGTCTCCATTGTCCAAAGCAGACATGTGTGTTGGATTTATGCGTGCACCTCCAGCTTTAAACCATCATTTATCCAACTCTTAAGATCTGCTGACCTGAAGTTTCTCTCCATCTTATAACCATTAATACACAGAGAGAGAGGCCGCCCTCAGACCCGGCAGGGGGTTGTGTCGAGACAAAGAGGGAAAACTGTTCACTGCGGGGTGACAAGCTGAACAGAAAGATGTGAAGGCGGTGAGATGGAGGATAAAAGAACTGAGATCTTCTACACATATCACATGGTGTGTGTGTGTGTATATCTGTGTAACTCTGACATCATTTACTCGTTCTCACGATGTTCCAAACCCCTATGACTTTATTTATTCTGTGAAACACAAAAAAAGAGATGTTTAGCAGAATGGTCATGCTGCGGTTTTCCATATAATAAAAGTGAATGGTGACCAGAGACTGTCCAGCTCCTAAATAGACAAAAAAGATCATCTGTGCTTCTTCTGAGGTCATCTGATGAACACCTTAGTTAAAGCCTGTATATATAATGCATTATAAAAGTATTTTAATACATTAATTATGCCTTGTAATGCACCTTATTGTAAGGTCTCATGAATAATTGTCATATATTATAATACTTATATATACATTTAACACACCTTTAGAAAGTATAATGCATTAAAACACATGACAAACAAGCAATCTATTAATATTATAATACATTTTAACTTAGGTTTAAATGCATTAATTATTTATGAAAAGATATAATGCAATACATTATGAATATGAATCTTTATAATGCATTATACATAAAGGCTTTAAGTAAAGTGTTACCAAACATTCATTAAGTATGTGTGATATTAAGCTTATATTAATCAAACAGGTTTAATACAATATGTTTAGCATATTTACTGAACTTGAAATATATAATAAAAAAAGTGTTTGAATTGAAATTATACACTGACATTATGTATTCTGCTTTCCGAAAGCTAGTTGGAAATCATGCACTCCAGGGTTCCAGACTGCGACCAAAATAGTCGCATATGCGACCATTTTTTGAGAATGTGCGAGTAAAAATTTGATTCGCATTTGTGCACGTTATTCGCGCTTGTGTAACAGAACGAGGTATCAGCAACTGCTGATACAGCATCCGTAACTTTTTTTGTTTTCAAAATGAACAAAATGTTTATAATGAACGAAAACATCATGAATCCATTTTCCAAACGTGTTTTTGTCTTATTCTGAATCGCTACGTCATGCCTATAATAAGTGTTTATATTCTGACTGTTTTAGACCGGGATCGGCTCTGCTCTCCAGTACTCTCCAGTACCTGCGTGACTCGTCATAGACATAAACAGAGGACAAAACGGCTACAGTGTTCTTCCGCAAGTTCTATTTATTAACCGCTAGAGAGCGACACAACTAATGAGGGGAGCACAGGTAGAAAGGCACTACTTCAACAGCAATGCAGGGTTCCTCAATAGGCGGCAAACTAAGGCTAATATTTTCTCATTTACTTTCAACATTCAGCAAATAGACATCTATATCATTAAAACAAATATATCTAATTAACATTTAATTTCCCAGACCATGCAGATTTATTCGAATACAACAGTGAGGTTTTCTGAAGTGTTTGTAGCCTGCATGAACGCATGTATTCTGTGCATGACAGTCTGTCCATGTGAAATGAATTCAGACTTATATATATATATAACGATCGAGCTTCCAGTGAAGCTGAACTGAAGCATATGTAAGGCCCACCCACTGGTCCAATGACGGTTTCCAATAGAGCGGGTGAAGGGATCTGCGTGTCACTGTCTTCCTTTATACAATTGCAACACAATTAAATTAAATACATTTCTTTATATGCATTACCTCTGTATTTTCATCTGACTCCAATTATGAAAAAGGTTTAAATCATATTTGATTACTTATACATTTGAATAAATGTTTGATTATTCCTTTTAACCCTTAGTTTGAATTATACTCGATCATTCGGGTTCCTATAACCTTTCGAGCCTCGCACCGATCGGGAATATATCTCTTAATCACATAATATTTATTAAGGTTTTATATATGTTCATTAATTTAATTTCATTCATTAATCTTATCAGGTTTACATCGGCCATCAGCCACTGTGATTTAATATATTTAAGATTAAGACAACTATTCATCAAGCATGCATTGATTAATCCCATGTTGTAGCAAAAAAAAAAAAAAAAAAAATCACGACCAAATCATGTGCTGGTGCGACCAACTGAGAAAGTTGATAGCACCAGTGCAACCAGCGGAAAAGTTAGTCTGGAGCCCTGCACTTAATCTTTACTCAGATTCATTATTTTATGACCGCTGTAGTTTACAGAAACAATAAGAAATAAGCAAGACTAATCTGCATATTTTTTGTCTTTAAAATATGACATATTACATTATATTATCCTCCGGCTTAAGCCTAGTCCCAGACTAAAATGCATATTTGAGCTTGGGGGGGGGTGATGGGGGGGGGGTGTTGAAGTATCCCTTTAAGGCAAGGTTCCTCAGTTGGTTATTAACGGCTCCATTCATTTAATATCTCCCATCTCTCAGCCTCCGTGGAATGCCGGCCAACTACCCAGTCACTTGAGTATGAAATTAATAGATAAAATCGCAACTCTTGTTGTTTCGCGGGGCAAACACTAAATTCCCCCCTCGTCGCAGTCACACAGACATGCCGCTGACCCAAGGGAATCGATACCATTGGCTGTAGTTAATGCCGTGCTCCCCTGCCACTAGGAGAGAGAGAAAATAAATATCTTTACCCTTTATTGAACTTTCTCTTGTAACACTCCTGTAGAATGAGCTTCTGTGAGGGAAAGAGCAGAGTGCAAATTAAGCCTTTCTTAGTCACCAGGTGCTGTGGCTCAGCTTATCGGAGGAAATGCTATCCGGCGAGCCAGTGCCCTTATTTGATTCCCGCTGCCGCCCACCATCTTTCTCCCCTTCTTCTGAACCATTCTCACTGCTTACCGCACAGTATGTGTGTATACTACACTCTGTACAATGTGTTTTTTTTTTTTTTATAATAATTTTTTAATCGGAAATAAATGTTTTAAACAATAGTATGCTAGATCAGTGGTATGCATTCGCTGAAGTATAAGCATTTATAAATGCGCATGTGACCTGTGTGGGAAAAATATTTAGCGTGACATAAAGACATGTTGTTTCCAAAGAACATTATTAATATCTATATTGCAGGATGCTCTTCCAGGTCAATAGTTTTCATTCTTGTTTAAATAACTTTTAGTCAAGAAGTATGCATTAAATGGTCAAAAGTGACAGTAAAGACATTTATAATGTGACACATGATATCTTAAATAAATGCTGTTCTTTTGATCAGCATCATCATCAATAAAAGAAAACATTTCCACAAAAAAATACTAAGCAGCGCAACTCAAATATTCTAATTTTACCATCAATTGACCCTTTGCAAAGACCCGCCCCCTTTAGTTACTATTGCTATGTCCGACAAGTCATGCGCTCTCACGCCACACATCATGTTCTCACGCAGTGAAAAATACATCCGGAGCAAAGAGGACACTGACAACGCGTCGACAGACATATGAAACAGTTAAAATTTTTTTAAAGAAGTTTAAACAATAAATAGCGTATAGTGTCTCTTTAATGTGTCCAACATCTCTTCATACTAGTTCATTTATAACATCAAATAAACATGAATGAACATCAGAAGGAATGTTGTTTCAAGAACAGAAACATTTTCAAGATTTTTCATTTTTCAAGTTCAAGTTCACCAACGTTAATCTACTAACTCCCCTGACTGCTTTGTCATATAAAATGGTGGATTCGAGGTTATGATTGGTCAGATCGCCTGTCAATCAAACTGCCGGCGAAAGGTCAATTAGGGTTAAAAGAACTGTTCCCAAACATATAACATGCTAGAAACATAATAATCACTGCAATAATGATTTGCCTATTTAAATACAAACTGCAACTTTTTATTATTATTTGTCACACTTAAAATGGATTGTGAGATTGAGTGCACTGCATTGCAGGATATGCTTTTCTGTGCATGTATTTGGAATATTTTGCAGTAGCTCATCCGCTCCATGCATGTAGAACTTTTCTATACCATCCAAAGTATACACACTGCAAAAATACTAAATGGCTAGAGTTGAAATATTCCATTCTGAACATATTCTCTCGCTCGCTCTCTCACTCTCTCTCCCTTCCTCCATCACCCTTGTTTCATAGCCTGTGGCCATATTAATGTTGGGTTCCCTCTGTGCGTGACCAGCTGAGTTTATGATTATGTTTGGAACTGCAGGCTATGTGTATATTCGGGGGTGAGCGTATGTGCACTCATGTGTATTTGAGTGAGAGGTGTGTGCCTGTGTCTTTGATTAGAGCAGGACCCTTATTAAACATTGATGGTGTTATTCATTTGGAGGGTGAGGAGGGTGCTCAGTCAAAATGGCAGCAGTAATTAAGGCGTTCTGGATATGATGGCTGCATGATGGAGTGTTGAAAGCATAACTACGGAGCCCAGGCACTGCAGGGGAAATGGCTTGCTTGGGAACCGCAGGCCGAAAATAAATGCACGAGTTTGGTTTATGGTGTGTGCGTGTATGTGGTTTGTGCAACTCGTAAATACTTTTTGAGCAAAGCTGATTTATTCTGTTTTGTGTTCTTGGATACGTATATTTTAAATGTTTTAGCTTGAAGCTGATTGTCCACATCACATCATTCATGTTGTCAATGCAATATATAGATAAATTAACTTTATATTAAAAATAAATAAAAGATTATCCTCTTTAAGACACTGTCCTCTACCAATGTAGGCTGAAAAAATCTTAATAATGAAAAAAATATTTTATATTTAATTATTTTACTTCTCTAACAGTTCAGGGAGTGTTCTGTGAGAAGTAAAATGCCTGTGTGAAGTAAAATTAAATTAAATATGAAGAGAAAAATAAGTTCAGAATAGATCATTACTTTGTAATCATTAATATAAATTTATATATAAAAATATATAATATATATAATATATATTATTATAATAATATATAAAATTAATATAAATACGTTTTAGGTTAAAATGTACAAATTTGTCTATTTTAAATCCTGTAGCTGGTAAGTTTTCACCATATTTATTCACACTTTGTCTTCATATGTTCATTTTTATTAATATCCAATGTCTCTCAATTAATATGAGATCATGAGGTTAAAACTGAAATATGTAAGATTTTTACAGTAAATCCAAAAACCACTGGGCCAGTGTTATATATTTTGTTCGGTTGAGTACATACAATATCCCAAATGTTTCCAACTATTTGCAAATCCTGAAAAAAATGTTATTTTAACCAAGGATCCGGGACGTGTGAGTGAGTCGCCTGTCAATGGTGTCATATCCGCGTTAACCTTGGATTTGTTTTGTAGAAACCATGGAAACACCAAAGAAGCTTTATTTATATATTACATATTTTATTAGACAAGGGAACATCTGTTTTGATACATGTATAGAATAATCATTATTATATAGCTAGCTCAACGTGTTTAGTCTAATTGTTTAAATCGAGGTGCGAGGTCCATGCCTCAGAGAAAAACACTATTTTGTCAAGTAGCTAACAAAGCATATTCAGATGCAGCTTTATTTTTAGTAACAGTAAAACAGAATTTTCTCCATCATACAATACGTTTTAAAATTAATTGCATACCATTTATCAACACAGCCCATCTAGAATTTAATATGATATTCTAATATCGATCTAGCTTACTGCAGTGTGCAACAAGTGTCTCACAGCAGCCGGCGAGTGAACGCTAAGAGTAACTTTATAACATCATTTTCAACACACTCAAATGTATCTAATATGATAAACAGAGCTGCATTACCTCATACTCATCACCAGAAAAACAGAAGCGGCACCGGCGACTGTGGCATAATAAGAGCTCCGCTGCCCTCGAGACGTGTTCCTCTCTCATTAACAATCGCTCCAGCGCCTCGTTTCAGCTCCACAACACTCGGCCCTGCTCTGCTTCATACTACAGTAACGTTAATAATCACATCCATGAACATGGTTTCCGCCCGAGTCCTATCCCGATTCTTTTCTCCAGCTGTGAAGGTGAAAACCACATGTCCCAAGATTCCTCGCTCAAACTTGTCGTCATCAAGCTACGCCTTTGTTTTGAATAGGCGACCTCTAGCGACATATTGCACCTTTAAATATGTGATTACTGCATATTTAATAATTAGAGAAGAATTAGAAAAAGATATGTAGTTATATATATATATATATATATATATATATATATATATATATATATATATATATATATATATATATATATATGAGCTCATTATGTTTATGAGCATATGTGGTAAAACCACTACGTGTACGATGCTATAATTCCAGTACGTAATGATGCTATAATTCTCTTGTGGTCTCTTTGTCTCCATATCAAAAAACATGATTAAACACAGATTTAAGTTTCTAATATCTAATAATGGATGTTCTCGCTTTATTTTTCCCCCTCTCTCAGAAAGACTTTGAAGGTTGAAATGCTTTATGCTTGTCTAGTTGCAATTGTTGTCATGATCTTGTGACATGAATTAGTGCACTAGTCTTGACCTGTAGTTTTACACGTCGTCCCACAAAGAGTCACACATTCAAGAAATCAACAGCATCAGCCCATTTCAGACACCGTTAATGTGAGGTACAACCGCCGCAGCAGGTTTTTATGCATAATGCTATCGTTCACCATTGTAGTCAATTTCAATTTAGCTGTAAAAGGTCATAATATTTTATGTATTAGTATTTTATGGACCTATTCACTGTTCCAATCAATACAAGATTTGGATCAAGACTTGCATGTGTGATTTCATCTCCTGTTCTCTCTTTCTTTCTCTCTCTTTTTTTTTTGTGCTATGTGCCTCATAAATTGTGTAAAGTAGCCATGAGGGAGTGTGGTGGAGAGAAGATGGATGCTGCAACACTTTCGCGCTCAATTCTCTCAGCTCTCCAATCACTGAGATTGAGAAGTGAAAAATGGAGGGGTTGTAACAGGGGCATAACTCTGCGTCTGCCCCCCTAGATGAGCTGCTGTCTGTCTGACCTACTGCTGTCCACCCTGATCTGTGCCGCAGTGCAACTCTTACCCTGATACCTCAGAGCTTTTTTTTCCCATGTAGAGGGCCATTTCTGTGGTTTGCTGGTGTGTGCGTGGCTATTTTTTATGGTTGATACCGAGGTGAAAATAAAATGTCGTTCGTAACTCATTGAGCTTCTATAATGTGATGTATTTCCCAATATGCTTTTTGCTTTTTCCCCCTCCTACATGACCTTGGTTACAACAATGAGAGAAAAAAAAGAAATAAAATCGCACAATACGTTCATGACACAATAAGATCAATAATATATATTAATTTCATGTTGTCTTTGGGGTGTGTGACTGATAGAGCATGGCAACAGCAACCCCAAGGTCATGGGTTTGATTCCCTGGAAAAACACATAAAATGTCAAGTATGTCACTTTGGATATTATTGATAAAATGCTGATTCTTCATTGGTTTCAATATTACTTCTTGTTTTTTTAAGCATTGACAATGTATGTTAAATTAAATTGTTTATATCAAACATCAAAAAGTGTGAAAAATATCTTTTCACAGTTATGATTAAGTCTATACAGTGTGGAGGAAGTTTTTATCACAATTGAATTATTGTAAATATGCTTTTTTTGTGCATTTTGGTGCAGTATTTGAGAGGTTTATTTTTTTTTATTCTGAGATAAGTAAATCTCATATTTCAAAATACTTTATTATTTTAAAATATACACATATACTTTTCTAAATTAGCAAACATTCAAGCAAATTGATGCGCACTTACAAACTCAATAATTATGCATATTATTTTTTTCGCTTGAAAAGAACCTAAATGATGATAAATCTATATTTCTCCAAATATGCGCACTTTTGAGCTATAAGAGCCCTAACAAACGCTGTCTGTTGCATGTATGTGAAAACAAATAAACTGCCGCAAAGGTGAAAGAATATGAATGAACTGAATTATTCTATTGAAAATAACAAACATTACAGATTGATTATTTTGCATTCCTGACATAAAAAAGAGCAGAATGTGTGTTTGTGCGTGTTTTTGCGTACTTCACAGTAACACCTCCGGGACTGCTGCAGCAACATTAGGCCTGCTTGAGTCACAGGAATCTTTATTGTTCCTGAAAGAACAACAGATGAAAAAGGCTGTTTATGACAGCGTGTGATGGAGAGAGGTCGGCTAGTTTTTTGTCTGAGTGTGTGTTATTAATCTATAGTGCAACATTTGTTGTGTGTGTGTGTGTTTCTGCATAGACTGTTGGTTTGTTTTGAGACCTCACTGTACGGGTTCAGCGTCCCGTGTACAGGAGCTAGAGTGTGCGTGTGGCCGCCGGGTCGCAGCGCTCTGGCCCGTTCCCACAACATCATCCCTCTGGAATGCCTGGCACTCGCGCTGTCTGCCTAACGAGCTTTTAAAAAAGACATGTTAATTTGTTTTGTCTTAATCTAATCCCTCCGCTGTCTCATTCATCCTCTGTTTTCCAAGTTTTTCTCTCTTACACGCACTCTGTCGCTCTCTCTCTCTCAGATAATCTGATTGGTCGGGACTTAAAAAAAAAAAAAACGTAAATTGAATTTTGGTGTTCTGCGTCTAAAGGGAGAATGAGGGAATTTTGTAGAGTGGTCAGCCTTCACTTGTTTTTGATGAAAGTACTTGTTCTCTAGTTGTAGAGTTGTAATTTTATTGTGAAAACAAGTCTGTTTTCTTCAGGGAGATTTCACTACATGTTGAGCACTCATATTTACACCTCGACTTCACTAGATTTTTGTCTCTGAATTTTTTCAGATTTTTCTTCTCTGAAGGTGAAAACACATTTTATGTTTAAAAAACCATCTGTATTGTCTGGGATTATGGACTAATGTTATTTTAATATTATTTATGTACTATTATATCTATTAATATTTTGAATTAGTTCTCTTTGATTTTTTTTTGTGTATATTTTAGTTCTAGTTTCAGTAATTAATGTATGTGCTTTGTCATTTTTATTTGTTTTTGTTTTAAATATTTCTATTTAGCTTTATTTTCATTTTATTTTGGTACTTCAACGTATACGAAAACAATGTATACACTAAGATTTCATTTGTTAACATTAGTTAACTACATTAGTTAACATGAACTAACAATGAACAATACTTCTACAGCATTTTAAAGATCAAAAACAGTATCTGTTATCTCTCTGTTTCTTTGCATATTATGAGAAAGGAACATGAGTTTGTCCACATTGTCGGGGAGAAGTGAAATCCGCGTTTTGCTAACAATAAAGCCGGGCTTTGAGAAGATGTGCTCTGATGGCGTGGACGTGGAAGAAGTAATGAAGTAAGCGCGGTACTAATTTAGCTTCCACACTCCACACAAACACTTGGATGCGTGTTATAGGTTAATGTTAACAATGAAGCGAGTAGCCGTGTAAAGTGGCTAATTTTTTTAGTTTTAGTCAACACTGGGACCAGTGAAATATGGTGATAGGTGAAGCTACTCACAGACAGCAGACGTAAAAACTAGATGGTAAACAAAATGTCTTGCTGCCAGTCGGTTTCAGCTGGTTATGACAAAACAACTCTAGTCATCCTGGCAGAGATGTAATTTATCACTATTTATCACTGGCATGCCAGTAGTTAAAGCAAAAAATGAAATTAATTACTCACCCTTGTGTTGCTCCACACCCGTAAGACCTTCAATCATCTTCGTAACACAAATTAAGATCTTTTTGATGAAGTCTGAGAGGTTTCTGTCTCCATAGAGATCCAATGCAACTACCACTTTCAAGGTCCAGAAAGGTAGGAAAGGCATCATTAAAGTACTCCATGTGACTCCAGTGGCTTAAACTCAATTTAAGCCATAATTTACCTATTTATTTACAAAATATTATTATCCAAAGCGTGTTCACGTAACAATGTCAGCTCTCGTGTGAACACAAAACATATGCATCATGATGCTCTCGTGAACGCTCGCGCATGTGCGTTGAGTGTTTAAATTGTTTTTTTTGTGCAAACAAAGCACTTGGGTCGCTTCATAAAATTGAGGATAAACTGAGTCACATGGACTACTTTAATGATGTCATTCCTTCCTTTCTGGAACTTGGAAGTTGTAGTTGCATTGGATCAAAAACCTCTCAGACTTCATCAAAAAGATCTTATTTTGTGTTCCGAAGATGGACAAAGGTCTTACGGATGTGGAACGACACAAGGGTGAGTAATTAATGGCACAATTTTCATTTTCAATTTTCAACCGTTTAAAGCACAGTGTTTGCTTTCTATGTTATTTCTGCAATGTACTTCCTGTTTTATAGTGTTGTAATTGCTCTCTTCATCTCGTTTAGGTCATGAAAAAAATGTCTTTATTGTGCACACAGTATTTTTCATTGTGTTTTTCCCTCTCATTATTATCTACTGCCTGTTAGTTTCAGCTGGACATTCATAGTACGTAAGCAGCTGGCATTGTCCCCCAGGGGTTGATGTCCTGAATAATTTCTGTCTGAGGTGGGAAGTGTACAATAGGATCCTCACCCACAGCATCTGATCGCTGCATTTACCCCTCGCTGAGATGGTGGACATGGCTGTTCTGCTTGGTGTGTTGACAATGGGAAGCAACAGTTGTGGAAAGGTTGTGTTTGTGTTAGCCGAGCGTTGAGAGATTGATTTTGGTGTTTGTGTGTTAGAAGCTGAGATGACTGACAGGACTTTATCTCCCAAGTCACACTTCCACAGTTCTGTGCCACAACACAATATTTGAGCAAGAGAAATATCACATATTCCCCTCTTGAACGTTTGATAAGGGCATCATTTTGCTGTGTCTGGAAAAGCAGAAATGTTTATTGAGCTTTGGAGAAGTAGAACGGTATTAAAGTGATAGCTCACCCAAAAATCAACATTCTGCTATCATTTTCTCTCCTTATGTTTTTCAAATCCCATATGACTTACTTTATTCTGTAGAAAATAAAAGGAGAGTAAGATTAACTGATGTTGTACAGATAACAGTATTTTGAGTTTCTGCTGATTAAATAAACCTGTTTCTTTGTATCAACTCAATTTTTATAGTTTCAGTGAACTCAAAATGTTAAGGCAACAACCAATAATATTTTTTTAGTGCACTGCTCTCAAAGGGGAATTGTTATTCCGTGAATAATGATGCAAGTTTCAGTGAGATCTTCACACAAAGCTATCATGTGGCTTCAGAATACACTACCTATAGCGAACCTTTTATGTTTTATTTGTTTGTTTGTTTGTTTTTGGAGTGACCATTAATGTTCACTTTGGTCTTCATTCACTTTGATTGTATGGAAAAGAGAAGCTTGAACATTATGCTAAATGTCTCCTTTTATGTTCCACAGAAGAAAATAAGTCATGCAGGCTTGGAATGATGTGAGGATCAGTAAAAGTCAGAATTTTATAATATCAGTTTTTTAGTATTGTGTTTTTACTGCACTAGCGGCTCTTTTTTCTAAATGACGACGTCATGCTGAATCTTCTCTGCATGTGTGTGATTATGTGATTGTTGTTAGATATGAAGTGGGCTGTAACAAAGGCTGTTGATTATCTGTGACAAATTTGAGTCTTTCTGTCTGCTTTAGCTCAGTTGTCATCACCGTGTAGTTTCTGATAAGTGCTGATGATAGAGCTGTAGTCTGGGCTACCAAACCATTCTTAAGTGGCTACAATCCGGACATATCAGCAGCCTGATAAACTGGGTTTTTATCCGTCACATGAAGTATAGGTCAAATCGATACTGGCTCTTTGTTCTAGATGGGTGTGAGTGGGCCGGGGTCACGTGGTTGTGTGTTATCTTATGCGTATACTGTAGATCTATAAATGTGTATGTTGGGAAATAGTATGCATGCGTAGGAGACTGTGTGCGGATGCAAGGGGGTGGAGGGGCCGAGTCATTGAAGATCTGGGTTGGTAAGCAAAAGGTTACAGGTTCAAATGTCAGAAGGGATAGTTGGAGCTTCACTAAGTGGAACTGAATGCAGGGATCTTGAGACGTGTTTTTAAAAATTGAGCTATTTTAACACAACGTTTTAAAAAAATAAATATACTCACAAATTAAGTAGACCAACAGCCGCCTGTGTAATTTATCTGTGTAGTACTGGTTATAGACTGAATGAGGATAAATCACTTCTATGTTATGTAAATAATGTTATTGTTAAAATCATATAATGATTTTATTTAATTTAGTAGGCATTTAGAATCGTTTATCTATAGCAACTAGGGACAGTTGGTTTTGAACCTATAATCTTTTTTGTTACCGGCCCAGATTTTTAGTCACTATGCCACACCATCACATTTCTTCATTAATGCAATATTTGTGCTAAGTAGATTGTTTTTGTGTTTTGAGTTTTTTTTTCCCCCCTTCTTTTCAGCAGTATGGACCGTATCCAGCAGCTGAGGAGGGAGTATCTTCAGGCTCGTATAGAGGGAGCAGCTCCAGCCTACGAGGAAGTGGAGGCCCGACGGAGAGGACCAGAGTACGACCAACACAGAGTAAGACATCAAACCCACACATCACCCTCAAAACACACTTTCACCATCACACGGGGTCCAAAATTTCCATTCGCCAGGCATCAATGGATCTCAAAGTTGGTTTTAAGGCCAATTCACACTGCATAGACAAACGGCAACAAAGAGGTTTGTTTAGGTTTTGTCGGATCAGTGTGTTACCCCCATTAGGATTCTGTTGGTGTTGGTCGGGGTTTGATTTCACCCAGCTGAACGTTCAATCAGCATCTGTTGGTGTCTGTTGGGGCAGTGTGAACATGACAGTGTTTTTCAATGTTTCATAAAATTCTAAATCCAACGATGTTTGTTGTGGTTCATTGGCCTTTAGAGTAATTTAAACTTGGCAGTGGTTGGTAACTATATAAGGAACTGGTTTAAGTTGAACAGTAAATTATTAGAAAAACAGAACAGCTTATTTATACCATATACATGCTTGCCAAGGCTTCATTTATTTAATTAAAAATCAGTCAAATGTATTAGTACATTATTAGTTCATGTTAACTAATGCACCGTATTGTAAAGTGTAATGTAATTTATTCCTATGATGACAAAGCTGAATTTTCAGCATCATTACTCCAGTCTTCAGTGTCACATGATCCTTCAGAAAACATTATAATATGCTGATTAGGTGATCAAGAAACATTTCTGATTATCAATGTTGAAAACAGTCGTACTGCTTAATATTTTTATGGAATTCTTTAAAGTTTCATTGCTGGTAAGAGAAATGTATGCCTGGTAAATGTTCTCAATACAGCAGCCATCGGCAGAAGTGGCAGAAAGTTAATTTTGGACCCTACATACATCACTTTTACCTCTTTGATTGATCAGAGTAGATAATTAACTTAGTATCTCTCAATACTGCCTGGATTCAGCCATACAGACTTCAACATTCTTTATCAGGAGTCATAGAAACTTCCACCAAATACATTGGTGTCTTTCTTTATTAGGATTTGGACAAACCAGCGTAATTTGTTTTCACTCAGAACACCTAGTAATTCCCTTCGTGTGAGATCAATAGTTATACCTCTCAAATTCAAATGAGCTAACGTCTGTTTTTGTAAGAGCTGCAGTGAACAATGAAGCATCGCAGGCTGTGGGATTAGAGAGGCAGATCGAATTAAACTAACTCCAAACAGCAATCACCCAATCTAACGAGCCTGCTCATTAAGGTCGACACTGCATTTATTCGTTTGCTCGTCTGTGCTTATTTATCTATTTATTCAGTGCTAATTATTCAGCTACTGAAGGAAACAAACACTCACTGCGTCAAAGCAAAACAAAGTTATCAGCTGCCATTTTTACATCAGAGGAAACATGTGAGCAGTTTCCCCACAATGAAACGGTTTGTTACTACCTAAAGGCCTGATGATTGAATCTTGGAAATGATGACGATTGACTGAAGGGAACATGAGAGAATTTGCCATATCCTGTGACTTTACACACTCTCTCTCTCTCTTAGAGATACATTCACAGAAGTTTCCACACCCTATTCTGTGCCTGCGATGTAGTCTGCACCACAGATATAAATAATACTCCTCATGACAGACACATTATGACTGCCTATTGTTACAGCTGCCTCTCGTTTGCTTTTAGATTTAGCCCTTTTATGGACAAATCTGTAGCCTACAGTACATATCTCACTCCATCAACCCAGAAGGATGTTCCCAGTAAACAGAGAGAAATGAAAAAGAGATTTGGATTGGGATTTCTTTTGTTGGAGTGTTCCAAAACCAGAACCTCTCAGCTATTGCCACACAAGCAAATCTTTTTTTTTTCTTCATACAGTCCTGCTTTCCAGTAAATGTTTCAGCTTATTTCATGCCAGAGGATCCTACCACTGATGTCATAACTTGGCCTATGTCTTTTTCTTTTGTATATATACGAAGAGTTGCGTTGTTTACTGGTTCATGACTGTTCTGTGTGAGTGTGGTACAGGACTACAGTAGGGTTGATATAGAGTATAGGCATTGATTGATGACTGCTTGACCACTCCATGAATTTCAGTGCTGACTCGGTGACTGCATTGCTGAGGCATGACTGTGGTGTAGTTGTCTCAATGACCGCAAGTTCACTTCTGAGTACTTCTGACATCCAGTTGAAATTATGGCTTGGCATTTGTCAGTATTTGTGTCAAAAAAATGGGTCCGTTCCATAACCCAGTGAGCTGCCTCGCTGTCTACTGCCTACACGAGAACCTTCCTTCCAAGGCAGCATCCTAAAAGTATTCGATGTTAGCATGTTGCTAAGCTAACGATACTCTAATCGACATCATCAATACAATAGTATATGCACATTTTAGGTAAAATAGATCATCGTAAGTACACTAACTATGTGTATCTTTGCTATTATTTAATTAAATTAAAGTTCTTGTTTCTCTTGTTTCTTCTTGTTTCTGCCACCAGTTGATGTTGGGGAGTGTTTCCACTGAGATTACCTTCTGCACAAAAGACACATTATATTATTCCAGATTGTAAATGAAATAAAAAAGACTAGCTTTGATAAAATAATGGGAAAGATGTAAAAATGATGCCTTAGGATCAAGCCAGATAAATTGTAGGCGGTATAATTATGCTGCCTCTTCATGTTGGGAGTGTGACTTTAATGGCTTAAAATGGTGCCTTAAAATACTGCTTACGTGGGCCACTCACAAGGTTTTGGAACAAAACGAATGTGTGCATGTCCTCTAGAAGATACCTGTACCCACAATTCTGTGCCATCTTGGAATCATTCCTGTAGCTCAGCTGCTAGCAACACCAAGGTCATGGGATTGATTCCCAGGGAACACGCATACTGAGAAAATATATACCTTGAATGCACTGCAAGTCACATTGGATGAAAGCGCCTGGCAAATGCATAAATGCATAATAAATGCTGAAGTGTATAATACATTTATATGAAAGTCTGAAGATAGCAAATAGGAAGTTAAAAGGCTTAAAGGCAAATAATGTTGCTGTCTTGCGGGTTCTGTGCTGCTTATTCCTCAGATGTTGAGATAAGATGCATGCAACACTGTCTATGTAACACGCAATTATATTATGTGTTGCCTGCAGTGTCTAATCTCTCTATAAACTATTTTTACCCAGTGAAAATTTCAAGCAAATGGGCTTCAGGATTAAAAAGGAAGGCTGTTCATGTTTTCAAAGGCCTGTCTTTATGGAATCAGTCGTGAGAAGGCAACCAATGAGCCATAGAGAGGCGTCTAAATATCATCTAAAAATATATATGGTAGTCTTGTGACTGTTTATAGGGCTGGTATGATAATGCTCCAACTGCCTTCTAACTGCTGTGGTCCTAATGAGGGATAGACATCAGCCAGAAGACAATGCTGGCAGTATTTACTAGGACTATCCTCACGCTTTCGCTCTCGTTCCCCCTGAGAGAAATGATGCAGTCCATGAGAAAATAACCTTACAAATCTGTCGGCGTGTCTCTCTCTTGCTCTGAGGACTAACCGCTGTTTCCTTTCCTAAGCTGGGACACAATCCAGATCCGTCTCCAGCACACGTCAACAGCTGCATCTCCTTTTCGTACAATGAGAAAATATCCCAAAAATACACAGTTTTTTATTTATTTATTTATATTAACTCTTTTATTTTTTCAAGACACACTTTCATAAAACCCATTGCCAGTAGTGAAATATTTTCCTTGAAATTTTAGCGGAGAATATTTGTTTAATATTCTCCCGTCGGGTGCTGGATTTCACTGGGTTTCTTCAGTTGTGGTTTGAGCAAGATGTGGTCCATCCCTCATGTGTTTTCGCATTTTTCTCAGCAGGTTTTTGACCTCAGATCTTGTGGCACTGCTGTGCGTATCGTGGTAGCAGCACTTACAAAGTCAAGGTTGATTTGGGCGTAAGAGGGACAGGATGCTCTGTGATCCTTTGATGTTGGTTCTGAATCCCAGTTCAAATGTAAAAGCAGGTATCAGAATTAGCAACATGGTGTCATGAGACCCAGCTGAGGGCTTTAACAATAAGCAGCTTTAGCATTTCGGTTCCTGTCTGCTGTAATGGCTGCTCTGCCACAGCCCCAAGCCAACCATTGTCATCTTTTCCTCTCTGGGGGCCATACAAACCACAGAGTTGAAGCAGAGAATGAGACATTAGACTTGGGGAAACTCTAATAAGTCAGTAAGCCCTTCCATTGCGTCCCCAAACTCAGCAATATCAGGGAGTTCGAAGCCAGACGTGGAGATCTTGGATGGCTGTCAGGAAGATCTGGTCTAGCTTTCCCCTTAAATGTCCAGACGCATTGGTTTTTAGAACAAACCTCATAGACATCTGTTTGTGTGCCTTTGCCAGGTGGAGATTGATGCTGATTCACCATATTAGTGGCTCTGTAACTTTCGTCTGATCGTAGAAGTCAGCCCAAGTGTAGACTGGGAGGAGGGCCATGAAGGCTGAGAGTGCCATTTGAAAAGTTGTTTGGAGTGAAGTAATGACCGCAAATGGGACAGGACTGTGTGGACTTCACAGACACCACAATTAGAATTCTAATTTGGAGAATTGGTTCCCTTTTGATTTTTTTGAGTTTTGACTCCCTGTATCTATCTCTATTTGTCTATCTGTCTGCCCGTCTGTCTGTCTGCCCGTCTGTCTATCCGGCTGATCGTCCATTCGAAAGCCTCCTTCAAACTGTACTCCTTCAAACTTTGAAATCCTTCAAAAAAGTTTGTTATAAAACCTGTCACACCAACAAAGTTTGTCTTGTTTTTCTAGTTAGTTTTTCTTCTATACTTAAATTCAAATTGCAATTTTGAATCTTGTTAGCTCCAATTCAAATTCAGTTGAAATTTGGAAATTGGACACAACCCCTCCCAAAGCCGAAAAACCAGAGTAATTCAAGTCTTTATAAAGTGCGTCTTTTGGGACAGGGCAATGAAATGTACTTTACTTCTGTTTGATTTCACATATGAAGCTAACAGTGCCAGATTATGCGGTCACCCTCAGACTACCCACCACAAACAAACTCAGTTTGAATGTTTAATCGGGTCAAGTTTCTACATTGGCAAAAACGAAGAGTTTCTAACTCAAAACAGTATGGTTCTGGAAATCTTTCCAGTAAAACGAAGTATGAAAGTGGCCTGTGGCTGTCACCCATTCAGTGTTTATGAGTAGGCTGTACCACTCAATTTTTCTTGAGGGGGAAATCTATATCTTTGTTCTTCTAAGTTATGCTTGAACAATGGATAGACAAAACAGCTACTGTCTACCATGCATCTGGGTCTGGTTATTTAATGAGAAACCAGAGAAGTTGTTGCATAAGTTCTTAAAATATGGTTATGGGCATTATTCTGCGGTCAATAAAACTGTTTTCTCTATTTGTTTTTGATGTAAAAATGAAAGAATCTTCTGTGAATTATCTGACTTGTGCATTCAGGAGACTGTTCTCTCATTCATCAATATGTATGTGCATACTGGGACTAAAAACTGACACCCTTGAATGGCTTCAATATACTATTAATGAAGTGCATTGAAAGTTATATTTATGACATTTTTTTTGCAGTGTCTAGATGAAGTGTGCAATTTTTTGGTGTTACAATAATTCTCCTGTGTCTTTTTAATATGCAGAGAAAAATAAGAGCATCCCAACCACCACAAAATTGGCTCAACCAATAACACTGAGTTGTTGTTCTTTCAATGAATTTGAAACTGTGCTAACTTTTAGTTTTCACCTTGACCTTAAACAAAATGGCCACCCGTGGGAGAGCAGTTGAACTCCGCAGTAATTTGCGAGTGATAATCTGCCCTCTTGATCACCACATGGCTATGATGAGATTAGAGGGCTGGGTAATTCATTTCTAGCCTGATTTTCCTCTTAATTGACTTTAATGGCTTTTTTCTGCATTCTGGCAACTGAGGCAGTTGAACAACCTGCTGTTGTTTCTCAGAGGTTTCTCACTCATATAGAGCAGGCTTTGTATCCAGCTTGCTCTGCACTAACACTAATACGGATGTCATCTTGACCAAATTGTAATAAATGTTTTGCAATATACTACGAACCCTTACTGAAGTGGGGAAAAAATGTTTTGAATTGGTTTACTGCAGCTTACAACATTACACACTTTTAAAAAAAATTATTCAAGACCATATTAAAATTATTGGCCTTATAATTGAATCTCTACACTGGACTTTTGTTGTAAAGTTCAGTGAGCATTAGTGTACATTTTATGTCTGCTCGTCCCTGTGTGTGAGAATCAAGATGCAAAAATATCAAACTGATGTTTGCTGTGATTATGTTTCCTGATTAAATGCATATATTCATGATATATATGCTTCTGTAGATGCTCAGTTTCTTGAAAGAAAAATAACCCAATGTTTATAATTTTATAAATTTGAGACAAACGATTCACTGTCCTTATGGAACCAGTCTTGGCTCTGGACCACTGTTCAATAATTAGCGAACTTTGAGGTAAATTATTGCATTCAAATCAAGGGAGACTCACACTTGTTCAGCTTCTGCTCTCCATGTTTGTGTGGGAGGTCTGTTAACTCACCTCCAATTTAAAGACTTTATTTACTTATTTAAATTTTTAGTATTGCAGTTAGTGTTCCCTTTTCTTTGTCTTGGACACTCTTAAATGACATAAACTCTAAATATAGAATATGAAGGTTGACAAATTTGGTCTGAATTATAGCGAAGTTCCACTAATGTTTCAGCAGACTTGATTTATCTCAAAAACGATCAGAGCAGCACGGTTTAATCCCCGCACTCCTGTTTATAGTCTCAGACAACATGTTGTTTTACCACAGCAATCGTTCTTCACTTCAAAACGCCTTACATCACAGAGTGTCAGAGAGAAAGTGATAAAGACAGATGAGGGTTGTTATCCTCTCCCTCTCTGCCTCTCGTGTGCAGCTTCGGGGGCAGATGTAGAGCCCCAGTAACCTCTCTGATGATGATGTAACTATGTTTGAACAGAGGTCACAACCTCACAGATATTCATTACCTTCCCAGACAGGCCTAATGGGACCCTTACTATGCCTAACATCTTGTGCAAAGAAGACACTCGGTTGGGTTGCGTGATGGCGTCTCTTCCTCTGACCGACCCGGCCCAATTGTCTCTTGACCATGTCTGTGGAGTCTGAGCCCCAAACGTGCATGAAGTAATCGCTCGCGCTCTATTATCGGCATCAACACGCATGACTGAATGGATGAGTTCAAGCGCTCAACGTGAGTTCATTAACACTGGGAGAATGGAGAGCATCAAAGGAAGAGGGAAGGCTGTAAAAGACTAACTTCGTCTAAACCTTCTTCCTCCTCCTTCACCTTGTCAGCTTGAGGGTAAAAGAGCCCTCTGTGGGTTTTCAGGTGTAGAAGGAGCTGCTGGGAATTATCAGTGAAGGTGAGCTTGATGCTGACTCAGGCGCAATGTCATAGTGCTTCCACCTTATCTGGTGGAACAGTCACGGCCACTTAGGATCAAAGCAAGGCGTCTGGCTCATGATAGCTACCGATGAGGTTTCGTCTGCCTTTCGGACATAATTCACCTGGGTTAAAGTGATACGGTTTACCATTTCTTTCTGCCTTCTAGTTATTCAATTATATTGTAGGAAGTAGTCAATTGATTTATAATAGTGACTTTGCAATTTTCCTTTCTAAAAAGAACAGAAGGCGATGTCCAGTATTCTGTTTTGACTTTTGATATTTTTTAACTGATTCCAGCTGTATTATCCTTCCATATGTCATGAATAAGTCTACCTTTAGATAATGTTTTGGTTGGTCAGCCTGTTGTTTCTCATCTATGCTTCCTGTCCTGACATATTTGGGAAAAAAATTGCTGACGTCTCCGGTGTTGGGGAGACTACCACAGAGGAGGTTAATTCAAAGGCCTTTGTGCATGTGTATTGTTTCAAGTTTAAAATACAACATGGGGACTACGGTGTGCCAAGCAATATAACCTTAATTTAACTTGGCCAGGGAACAGTGGAAGTAAACTTCAATGAATTTTGCTTCAGTTTGTTGAGCACATATCCTCAAGTTACAAAAATACCCGGAATGGTAATGTTGGAGAATGAATGCTTTTAGGTTCCTGAGATGGTGAGAGAACTGTTTTCTTCCCCCCTGATATTAGCACATGTGGAAGTACAGCTAATATTTGGACAATGCCCTGTCTGGGAAGGCTTGGAGATTCAATGTTGATGGTTGACGTTTTAACAAAATTATTAAGAATTTCAGAGAACTCTGGCATGTGTCTTGGAATGCACATAAACTCAATTTATTACATCAATAGAGACACTATCCCATTGTTTTCACGTTCTTCTGATTGCAGAAGCAGAGAATGAACAATGTGATGTTGATTTGTTATTACACAAGATGGTAGTGATGATCAAACATTATTGTCGGGCAGAGATTTTTTCAACATAAAGAAATAAGAAGCAAAAATAAGCTTCCAGATAGACGAGAACCTTTTTCATAAAAGCTTCAGTTCCTCAGATGAAAATTAAAAGGATAGTTCACTCAAAAAACGTATTTCCCTAATGTCATGTGTTTCCAAACTGCTATAACCTTCTTTATACTGTGGACATAACATAAAACGTTTTCCATTTACAAGTATTTTCCATAAAAACCATAGTTTATAGATTAAAAATGACAAAAAAAATCACCATAAAAGTAGTCCCTAAGACTTGTGCACTATATTCCAAGTCTTCTAAAGACATATGAGAGTATTGTGTGAGAAACAAACTGAGATATAAGATGTTATGCACTGATAATCTTCCTATCCAGGTGATTTATTAACTTTCAAACTTTTAAACAGCTGCAACTGAATCATTGAGTCATTGAGTTAAACTCTGATTTGAATAAGATTGATTCGCTAACAAGTTATTCAGTTTGATTTGAGAAATCAATCAGTCAGTTAATTGAAAATAAGTCAGTAGAACAAATGTGATGCAGTTCTCAAGTTCAACTCGCTTGAGTTAACAAATCACTCAACAACTTTCATCTTCATGAGGGTGAAGTAAATCATTTTTTTAGGTAAACTATCCCGCAAAATATATTGTTGTTCACATGTTTCAGGATGTTCTCGGGAATGGAGATAATTTTTCAGCCCAGTTTTAAATCTTTTGGTCATTATAAGCTTTACTTACTCTGTTCGTACAGCTCAGGGATTATTTGTCCTTCCCTGTCCTGAAAAAGCTTATATCAGCTTCTCTGAAGGTCAAAACTCTGTTTTAGTCCCAGCAAGGTGTAAAAGCAGTGAATGAATGAAGTTCTCACAGTCATTAAAACCAAACTAAAACCATCAGGCTTTTTACAGTCCCACCCAATTCATTGCGAGCACCACAGAGGCGTAGTCGTCAGGATCTCAGTACTTTCTCTTGCCCGTGAGAACATGCTGCACTCAAATCTTCTGTCTGATTAAAGACCAGGTCTGAGTTTTGATTCGGGTGTGGGCCCTGTCACAATTACAGGCCGTGGGATTATGATTTATAATGTGTGTTTAGATCATGCTGATAAGACATATGGCTGTCGTTGATGTGTCATGTATTCTTGGTCTGGTTTCATTGGGAGGAGGACCATTGCCATTTGAGGGATGTGATTTTGTATTATGCGGTTCCTCTGCAGATGGCTGTGTTTGCTGTTGGGGAGTAGAGTTTCTCTGTGGCTGTTTTGTTCCCTCTAGGAGATGCGGTCTGGAAGTGGATTACAGATATCAATAGGAAAACAGAAACAAAAGGACATACCAATGAAGATGGATAGAATTAGAGAGAAAATAAAAGCCAAACCAAAGACAGTGAGCTGTTGGAAGCAACCTTCAAAATAAGACAAGCCAAACCAAGTTGGACTTCATATTGAGGAAGGGAAAGGGTGCTGAAGGCCTCCCCTCTCCATACTTTTGCCTTGTAAGGTCAAAGCAGGGATAAATCGATCAGATGACTGTCTAAGCTGGAAGATAGAAAAAGAGACAGAGGCATGTGCTCTGTAATAATTGTGGAATTTTAATTGGATTATAGTCTTGGTTAACCTTGCTGAGCAGCTTGAGTCTGTTCATTGACTACGTGGCAGTTGAATGTGCTCCCATTCCAGGAAGATCAATGTGAAGGGTTTATACATAACCAGGTCTGATGTCCTTTTGTCTTCTTCGCTTCCTTGGAGAAGCTGCTTTTTCTTAAAGTCTGGGTTTAGCCAAAGACCATTTAGGGCTATAATACACTACAAAACAACACCAGGTATTAGGCACGATTTAGCAAATGATTGCTGAGAAAAATATGCACTAAATGAATGAAGATCTAAGCACTTCCAGACTTTCAAATTGTTCTGTCACAATAAACTCGCTCAGAAACATGCGTCTTGATGCTAGGAGATGCATGACAAATGAAAACTGAATATGTGTTCTAAAGTCTGTTCAAAATATCAAACATGTTTGATATCCTTGGATGAGATGGATTTATAGTCTGAAGCTGAATAAAATTGAGTCATACACTTCTCAATTTCCGTACACTTTCACAAATTTCTAAAATCTGCAGACTGGCTATGACATTTGGCAACTAGCGTTGACTGAAATCTGTGCTAAAGTCATGCAGTTTATTCCGGCCATAAAGACAAGTCATTGGCAATGTAAAAGGGAATTGTTAATCATTTGATTTAGCTGTTTTACACAAAAATATATAGCAGTCTTTATATTTATCAGTGGGGTCCCTCACAAGGGAATCGTTATTTGTACCAAAGGACCTTAGTATCAAAAAGTTTGAAAACCTTTATACCGGAATAAACAACAGCTAATTTAACAGCTTTTGAATTTCAAATATGGGCTACAGCTGCCATATTGAGCATTGTGATTTCTCATATTCATGAGCGATCACCACCCTTTACAGTAAGGTGGTTCAGCATCCGAACGCTCATTGTTGTCCTTTGTTTAAATAACCGTAGCATAATTTCATCAAGAATAAAGTGCTTTATTCATTCATCGAGTTTAATCCAGCCATTCCCTTGATTCCTGGGTTTGCCCTGTTAATACAGGTCAAAAGCTGGTGAAAGGCTGCAGTGTGTCCTGTAGGCGTTCATCAGCAGTGAAGTTAGATCTGCTTCTGATTATAAGCGGGACTTTGGTGGATCTGCTGCAGGGAAGAGAAAATCACTTATGAAAACAGAAGGCTCTATGTGCAGGCTGCAGTGCGCTTCTAATCTAACCTCCCCATGGCCCAGAGCGGCCCGCTGCCCGATTCCAATCAACACGTCTGGGGAGCTTGTGATAACCCTCGAGCCCAGCGCGTGGCGCTCAGCACCAGGGCTCAGAGTACTGACCCGCACCTCATCAGCCACGTTTAATCTGATTAAAAAGTTCTGGCTCTGCTCGTGGCCCTTGTGGCCAGATCAGCTACTCTAGATCAGCTCAGAGTCCAGAAGTTCCCAGATGGAGTCACCACCGATCTATATTATATCTATGGTAGTGGATATTTTGGAGCGTTGACATGTTCTGTGGTGTGGCATGCTGTACTTTCTCTAAAATGATTTTAAACATTGTTTAGTTCATTATTATTAGTATTATTATTGTTAATTCATATATGTTATTATTACAATTATTATTTACAATTATGTTAACACTTTGGTATGGGGAACACATTTTCACTATTAACTATGACTTTTCCCTCAATAAACTCCTAATTTACTGCTTATTAATAGTAAGGTAGTTGTTAGGTTTAGGTATTGGGTAGGATTAAGAATGTAGAATAAGATCATGTAGAAAAAGGTATTAATATAGACTTAATAAGTACTAATAAATAGCAAACATTGTTGTAATATGCAAGCTAATAAGCAACTAGTTTGAAGACCCTACAATAAAGTTACCAAAATTGCTTATTAATTACTAAATTGAAAATAATTACATATTATTATTATTATTATTATTATTATTGAATCAGGACTCGTGAACAGGGTGTAGCGTTTCTCGATTGCTACTCTGGATTTGTCTATATTGAAAGAGAGAAACGATAACTAACTTGTTAACTTGCTTTCATTCCTCTTCCATTGCTCTAGTTTAGTTAACAGCACTGCCTCTCATTATTTGTAGCCATTTTCAGCTTTACTCAAAATATACATTTTATTTGTTAATTGATTTTGAGTTCAATGAATGTTGACTTAAGTGATCTCAAAGTGACTCAAATGGCATTTGCATTCATTACAGGCATCATGAGTTTGTGTACCACGTTTCGGTTTTTGAGCAAGAACATACATGTTTGTCAACTTACTCAGCTGTGAATGTCTTTTATGCTGTAGTTATGGATTGATTGAGTTTAATTGGTTAGTGATTCTACAGGCATTTACAGTAGTAATCAGTTCTGTTTTATATGCCGTGTGATTTATGCTACCCATAGTGGAGATTTGTGAACTTGTTAAGTTTCTTTCAGTTTTAGTTTTCTAAATCATTCGAATTTTATTCCATTGCATGTCTTAGCGAGACTTGGCTTCACCTCCCTTAACTTGGCACTTCCAGTGAGGCTTGTCCAGCTCAAGGGTGGTAATGGCTGCGGCCGGCCAGTCTAGCAGAATCTGTAGGTGAGTAACCTGACATGCTGGAGGAAGGAGTGTGTAATATCCACAGCGCATTTCACTCGGAGCCCTCTGCTGCTCTGTGTAATGAGAGGCCTGAAGCTCCTGCCTTTCCTCTCATTTACTGAGCTGAATAATGATGGTGCTCTGAGCCTGAGCCTCATCGCCGCTGTAACACCGTCACACCCACAGCGTGCTCGCTTTCGTTCTCTCTCTGCGTCTGAAGTGAAGAAATGAAAATTCAGGACATAGGACTCCTTTGCCTTTGTTCTTTTCATTAGGAAAAAATCTCAAAGCTCTGCTTCTCTCTCTCTCTCTCTCTTTCTCTTTCTCTTTCTCTTTCTCTCTCGAAGAAGGTCACTCTTTCCAGGAGCCCGATTGGACTTTCATGTTTTTTGGGTTTTTTTTTTTAAGAGTCAAACATTAATCTATTTCTTCAACCAGTCACACAGTCAAATATGTGATCTCTTTTGCAATTCATCATCTTTTTCTATACCAGGTGGCTGTATCTGACAGCTGAAAAATGTTTCGTCATGTCCGGTCTACTAAGATTCATATACAATTATCTGATGAATTCTTGAATACAGCATAGATGTGTCTTTCTCTACCTATGATATCCCAGAAATCTGTACAACTAAAAAAAATATATATATATATATATATATATATACACACATACATAGAATATTAAATATATATGTATAATATTCTGAAGCAAAGTGATGTGTTTGTGTAAAAAAAATATGAAGTTAAATAATTTTTGAAGTTTATGAAAAATGGATGAAGTTAAATATCTCGCTTCTGCCAGACCGCCTTCCGTATTCATTGTACGAAGAAAGTGTAACTCTTGCTGTTCAAAAAGCTTACGCTACATTCTACATCCTTCCCTATGCAACTTATGGAAAGTGTAACTTAAATATGGAAGGCAGAACAAATTCATATACACCCAACATGGCTTGAAGGCGAGTAAGGTTTGGGCTACTGGCAATACAGTTCAATGTTAGTGGAACAAAATGAAAATGGTATCTAGGAGCACTTCAAATGATTACCTCATAAATATCCATTTTTTAACTACTGACTAGCGTGATTGGCACTGTAGTCACTAAATTTTGTGCTCAAGCTCAATTGAATTTGTTTTAGACATTTAAATATGTATTATGGTGGCTTGTAAGCCCATTTGAACTCAGTTTCCTTTGGAATGGATGCACCTTCATACCCAAACACTGTCTGTGAAATCATTGACTGACTGGGCAGCAATAAGGCAGCAGCAGCCCAGCCTCTCTGTGGCACACATCTAACCATAGTGTGGCTATATTCTGTGCTGTTCCTCTGTTGACAGTCTGGGCATTGGTGTAACAGTTGCTTAGTAAAACTGTTGGCAAACTGACCCAATCAGCACTTGAATTTTGCAAAGGCGTCTATATGACATGTGTTCATCGAAAAGGTGTCATTTTTAGAAAGCTTGCTCATCTGCTTTATCTCTAAATCATTCACTGGCAAATGTTAGGACGTCATTCGGCTGATGATTTTGTGACGCGTATGATTTAGATTTGTTTATATTCAAATACGACTCTTCAAGTGTAACAATGCTTTCCAGATGATCCGGTCCTTGACAACTGTGAAACAGATGTACATTTTTGTGCAATTTTAAACCTTCTATCAGATGATTAATGTGTTAATAAATTGCATTTTGCCAGCTTAATCAAAAAATGTATATATGTTGTTCTAGAAAGGCAATAAAGTTGAATCAAGGTTAAGATGTGCTTCTGAAAAACAAAGTTTAATGCTGAATTATGTCTTTTCCAACTTTGCACTGTCAATTTTTGTAATGCTAACAGGATTGATATTAAGATTTTTTCCTGCTGACAGTAAAAACAATTAAACCATTTTTTATCCCTTTAAAAATAGAAAAAAAAATATTATTTTAAAAGAATTAACATAACCTAACTTAAAGGTATTTTTTTTTATAATTTATTAAAAATATTATAGTGTAATACACTATTGTTCAAAAGTTTGGGGTCTGCAAGGTTTTAATTTTTTTTTATTAATAACAATGTTGAAAACGTTTTTTTCAGGATTCTTTGATGAATAGTAAGCTCAAAAGATTTAAATTAAAAATGTTTAGTAACATTATAAGTGGGTTTACTGTCACTTTTGATCAATTTAATGCATGTTTGCTGAATAAAAGTAAAAAATTGAAAATCTTACTGACCCCAAACTTTT
The DNA here is from genome assembly GCA_038088235.1 of Zacco platypus. Taxonomy (NCBI): domain Eukaryota; kingdom Metazoa; phylum Chordata; class Actinopteri; order Cypriniformes; family Xenocyprididae; genus Zacco; species Zacco platypus. Next base: position 12,603,261 of record CM076081.1, on the reverse strand, counting down.
GAACAGTAGTATATCTGTGTAAATAAAGAAAGGAACACATTCCATTCTAATCTAATCTGCAAAAAAGCATCCTCATGATGATAGGGGAAAAAATACTGGATTTTTGTCTATAGAAAAATATCTGTATGTAAGTTCAGCTCCTGTCTACTTGAAAGTGAAAATGACACCCATTTTAGAATGACCTAAAAATGCTCCTGGCATTGTCCGGTTTTGTTTTTACTGAGTAGGAAGCTTTCACTCCTAGCTCATAATTTGTATTATCAGGTCAAAGCTTTGTGTCTGGTCCCGGATGGATAGTGTAACAGATCGGAAGGCTTTTCAGAGAGCCCTGCTGCTAGGAGCAACGCACTGGACTTCTATGCAGACTAGAGTTACCATAGCAGCAGCTGAAGTGCCAAATCTCAGAGCCAAAGTAACAAGAGAGCCAGTAACAATGTTCAAAACGCGTTCGTGTCAGCAATAATTGCTGCGTTATTCAAAACCTTTGAAATCAATTCTTTCTGTTCAAATCCTAAATTGAAATACAATCTGAGGATGCATAGCCACATTACACTGGCTAAGTGCATATCTGACCTTTTGTGTGGACCATTCTGCCTGTATTGATACAAGTTCCTCCATTGTGCATGCAGTATTTGACTCATTGCATTGATTCAGTTTTACGTCTCTCTGGTCAGCTTTCTCTCAAAACAGCTGTTGACAAGATGTTTTATTGTCCTAATTCCCTAATTAATCCACATTTTGCTTGATTTTTTTCTTTTTCCTTTCATTGAGTGGCATTAAGTAGTGATGGGAAGCCCGATTCTTTTCCGCAAACTTTTTTTTTTTTTTTTCAGACAGTTCGCTTCAATGAACCGGTTAAAAAAATGATCCACCTGTTCGTTTACATAATCACGCAATAATGTCACATAAACTAAATGCTATTTTAAAAGCACCAAATAATGAATATTAATAATTTTATCTGTAGTGAATAAATTAGTCTTAATCAATTCACCTTTTTACTTAAACCATGAAAAACCATAAAAAAGAATATCATTCACCCCCAATTCAAGTCAACTACTCAGTTTACGCTTTCTTGTATCAGCAGCTTGTCGTCGGTTCTTCACGGACATGTGAAGGTGACTTGAGAACTGTTAACCAACCATTAACCAACTCTTGAACTGCTATCAGAGTACTGCATTTGACGAGAAGTACTGCCATTGGATCGCCGTTTTATTTCCAATACATTTTATTTGTTATACTTTTGTGATGTATAAATGTTGTCATGTTATTTCCAGCAATAGGTGCATGAATTTTTGGTCATCTAGTACCAAGACATTAGCAGCAGATCCTTCAAGTCCTGTAGGTTGCGAAGTGGAGCCTCTGTAGATGAAATTGTTGGTCCAGAACATCCCACGGATGCTAGATTGGACTGAGATCTGGGGAATTTGGAGGCCAGGGTAACGTCTTCATGTTCCTCAAACCATTCCTGAACAATGTGTGCAAAGTGGCAGGGTGCAGTATCCTGCTGAAAGAGACCACTTCCACCAGGGAACACCATTTTCATGGCGGGGTACCTGATCTGCAACAATGTTTAGGTAGGTGGCACGTGTCAAATTGACGTCTGCATGAATGACCGGACCTGATGAATCTTGACTTTGTCCTCTTGGAATATGGAGATTATGTGTCTTTCTACTTGGACTTTATAGCTTTTCATTTCTTCAACAACCATCAATTGGGGTTAGAAGAACTGTTGCCAAACATATAACATGCTAGAAACATAATAATCATTGCAATAATGATCCAATCAGACATTTAAGCATTTGCCTATTTAAATCCAAACATTTTTTTGTCCAGACAGTGTAGGTATCGTTCTTGGTGTGAACGGGCCTTTATTATAGCCATTGTGCACTATATGATCACTTACAGTGTTCCATCTGTTCCACTGCTTTTATTCACCCTTAAAGGAGTTTTATCTCAGACAGCTTCGTGAACTCTGGTCATCTAGTGGTCAGCTGGATTCCTCAACAGGCTCTCTGCTAATTGGCCTGCTGTGCATTACCGGTGTGAGTGTGATGGTTCACTGGTCAGGTCTGCCCCCTGCCTCTTAACAAATTTACCATCTACACCTCTCTAACCCCCTGACCCTGGAACAGTGAGAGTAAAGACCTTACAGCCTTCCTCTCTACTCACAGCCAGTGGTGTCGTGCTCAGCGGTTCATGCTTGGGGTTGACCTGTATCATTTCTGGGGGGTTCGCAGGATGGATTGTACCAGTCCATTGAGCCTCAGGAAAAGAAAGAGAGTAGAGCTATGCTTTGTTGAGCCTTCTGCGCTTGGCTAATGAGTGTTAAGGAGATCTGAGATAGTTTAAGAAAAAATGAGGGGTGCGGGTTGCATTCATGGATTATTGCTCAAGATCTTCAAAGAGTCTAATGCCACCCAAAGTTCAGGAATTCATGAACGTCAGTCCACGAGGAATTTACCCTCACCACCACCACATGTTTAGCATCATGCTATGTGCTACAGGTACCATTCCACTCCACTGCTGGACAAAACAAATCTACACAAAGATATTTCAAAAGTTGTGTGTAAATAAGTCTGTTTTTTTTTTTTTTTCATTTTCATATACATGTCTAGTTTTGTTCAGCATGTTAAAAAATCCATTCTAATTTAGACGTCTTTACGTCCCTCTTCCTCTAAAATAGGCATCTCAGTGGGAGCAGTTATGAACCCTTCTTTTCTGTAGTATTCAGCACAACAGTAACCCTCCTCTAGCTCTCTCTGCCTGCGTTCAGCACTAAATGGCTCTCAGTAATGGACAGTAATGCACCTCAACATCATGCTGCTGATTACAGCACAGCTGAATGTCAGCGCCTAACCACGCTTAGTGTCAGAACTGCACAAATTCACACCGTAAGAGAACATGCAGCAATTATCCTTAAAGACCCAAGTATTTCCCCTGACACATTAAAAATATGGACTTTTAGCTTTTCAGTGCTGCAGCTGTGCTGTATGTCATGAATGTGTCACAGAAGAAAACCAAACATCTCTTTATTAAACAAGCATGTTTGTTTTTGCCTCTCTAGTCTCTTAGTAATATATCACACATGATTAACATTTACATCTTCCTGGATGTGTAAAATCTAATTGGATGAGCCAACTTAAAGGCAATAATAAATAGATTTGTCAATGGCATATACACCGATGAACCAAAACATCATGACTGCCTAATATGCTGCTGGTCCTCCGCTTGCTGCCAAAACAGCACGGATACACCCAGGCATGGACTCTACAAGACCCCTGAAGATCTCCTGTGGTATCTAGTACCAAGACATTAGCAGCAGATCCTTCAAGTCCTGTAGGTTACGAAGTGGAGCCTCTGTAGATTGAACTTGTTGGTCCAGCATATCCCCCAGATGCTCAATTGGACTGAGATCTGGGGAATTTGGAGGCCAGGGCAACGTCTGCATGTTCCTCAAACCATTCCTGAACAATGTGTGCAATGTGGCAGGGTGCATTATCCTGCTGAAAGAGACCACTTCCACCAGGGAACACCATTTTCATGACGGGGTGTATCTGATCTGCAACAATGTTTAGGTAGGTGGCACATGTCAAATTGACGTCTGCATGAATGCTTGGACCAAAGCTTTCCCAGCAGGACATTGCCCAGAGCATCACACTCCCTCCACCGGCTTGTCATCGTCCCACAGTTCATCATGGTGCCATCACTTCCCAAGGTAAATGGTGCACACTTACATGGCCATCCATGTGATGTAAACACAACTCATCAGAACAGGTGACCTTCTTCCACTGCTTCAAGGTCCAGTTCCGACGCTCATGTGCCCATTGTAGGCACTTGCAAAGGCACTCAGATTCATCCCCTTGCCATTAAAATTTGTCCCTCTGCAAAGTCGCTCAGATCTACTTTCCTGCCCATTTCTCCTGCATCCAACACATTGATTATGAGCACTGACTGTTTGCTTTCTATCTATCCAGACCTTAATATGTGGCTTTATTAGGAGATGATCAACAGTATTCCCTTCACCTCTGACTGGGCATAATGTTTTGGCTCATCAGTATATATTATTATTATTATTGTAAATATTTTATTTTTGTATAGTTATACTTTCTCTGGATTCATGAATCAGATTTTATACATTTTTATGTTAAATCTTGTATGTAGAATCTGTGTGTTTTCCATCCAGTATTTAGATGGCATACAGGTGATTTTCAGAGGTGCACAGATGACAGATTCTGGTTCTGTCGTTGATGGCTGCAGCGGTGGGTAGCTTTGGGAATTGGTGTTGCACGGGGTGCTGGTTCGAAACCAAGTGTTCTCTAGCAATCATCTCCATGAAAGAGAGAGCGAGGCAGAGCCTCCATCCCATTATACTCTCATCTGAAGTCGCCTGCCAAGCCAGCTGCTCCCCTATCAGACACACACGTCTGGACACATGACCGACACGCACGCACTCACACATCCAGATGTATGTTTACACACAAAATGACTTGCAGCTCTCACAATGTCACTCACAGTCTAAAGTTCAAACAAATATTCACAAACATTTGTGTGAAAACATATACATTGGAAAATATAATTAATGTGTAGACTATGTTACAGAAGGAATCCACCTGGAGATCAACACACTCATGTGAGATAAAGTCCGTGCAAGCCCTCGGAATTCATACACTGCTAAAAATTGTTTTCTTATTTGGTATTTTTGTCTTGTTGTCCAATACAAATATCTAAACATGATTAAATCAAGACACATTTACTTGATAAGCAAGACTACTTAAGTTATTAAATGTTTTATGAAAACAAGAAAATAAATCTTCCAACAGGGTAAGACAAATAAACTGTTTTCCCTTTTAATTAAGTTTTTTCTTACCTCATTGGCAGATTTATTTTCTCATTTTAAACAAAAACATACTTAATTTTGATCAATTTTTCAGAAAACAAGATATCTTAAGTAATTTTGCTTATCAAGTATAGTAATATATCGTGATTTAAGAATGTTTAGATATTTGTTCTGGTAAATAATACTTTTTTTGTAGTGTATAATTCATTTGTGTTATTGTAATAATTTGTTGTTGAAATTATTGACATGTGCTGTCGATCTAGTCGTAGCAATATTGGATTGTGTTTGATCCGATCATGAATTAATCATTCTTTTGGGCTGATATTTTCAGAAAGCTGGTCAAAATGACTGATTCGCAAATCACTTCTGGAGTTCAACTTATTGACAGAGTAATACATTCACTTCGGTCAACGGCTCAGTGGAGGGAAATATAGTAAGCGAATAACAACCTTAATTTCGGTTTGTTTCTCACTGAAGTCTCTTGTATGGCTTTAGAGGAATTGATACATATTGGAAGTCAAATAAAATGCTTTTGTGATATTTGTGTGGTGCGCTGGCATTATATTTGAAGCTCCAGTCCCCGTCCATAGTAACTGCATGGAAAAGAGTGGCCAGCACATTTTTCGCAATTTTCCATTACACAAAAAGATTTCCCTTACTGGAAAGTCACATTTAAAAGCAGACCAGCAATATCCTCCTTTAAGTTCTGTAATCTATCCATGACTACCCATGAGTTAAGACATTTCTGTACAGAACCGTTTACACACTGATCTGTGTGCAAACATGATAGCGCTATCACGCTCTACCAAATCCACAAGTATATAAATAGCTGTTTCTGTTTGTAAAAAAAAGTACACACACTGGAGAAACTCTGTGATTTAAGGGAGATGCATTTCACTGGGCCAATCAGATTTCAAAGGGCCTGCCTTTTACAAGTTTTTTTCTCCCTCAATTTGTGGGTCGTCCTTGAAAATACTCAAGGTGGACGAGCGATAAGGCAGAAACGAGGAGGAAAGTGGAACAGAAAAGGGGGTTTAAGGAGTGGAGATAATTTCTTTAAGCCATTGCCACCCAGATAGGACCCCCATTTTCCAGACTTCCCATCTTAAAAGTTCTTGGCAGGGATTAAGAGAACAAAGGAAGGTAAATTCCCTGGAAGAGCAAAAAATTGGTCCAACTTTTAGAGAATGTCAGCACCCGCTTTTTATTTATGGCTACGTAATTTATCTAAAAGGAACCTTGAGTTAAGAACATAAGAATGAAAAAGACACAGAGAAGAAGGTCATTTAGTTTGTTCCAGGTATCCAGTGGCACTGAGCTTTGCTCGCCCGACATAACATTTCAAATCAGAACCTCAAGTAGCCATTTGAAAAGAAAAGCTAGATAAAAATAGACATGGGAAGCCATTAAAAGACATGATGTGTGAAGAGGCGGTAGTCATTAAAAGCAGCATGCATTTGGTTATTGACCTTTAATGTGGTTAATTGCCTGAGTGTCGGGGACTTGAGTATGTGACATTTCTTATTTTCCTGTTTATCCGGCTTTATCCTGAAAGGATTTGACATTTCAAATTAAGCATTAACTCAAGAGTGTGGAATTGCGATTGAAGATCAGCGCCGCAGTGGAAACGCAAACAAACAGCCTCCGTTCGGTCCGCACACTCTCTTTTGTTATCGCACTATAATACGGATACGAGATTTGAAGTAATTATAATTTGCGGATTCATCTTCTTGTGCGCAGTTAAGAGAGGGAGCATTTCCACAACTGACAGTGTTGAGAAGCTCTCCCAGGTTTTACGTAACAAACCCTGGCTGCTAAAATTAAGTGGATGTGGAAGAAAGTAAAGTAGGAGGAAAAACTGTTCTAATTACATGTGGGAGCTTCAGCACACTTCACAGAGAGGCCTCAAAGATACACCCATTTCCCTTCTGCTGCACACATACACACACACGTTTTCACACTTAAACGTACTCGCATCCACTTTTTGACACCGTGTAGACACTCATATTCCATTACATCCTCTCACAAACCCACACACTTGCTCATACTCCTATGGACATCCCTGAGGTATGCCTGACATTTCAGTTCAGAGGAGGAGGAACTTCATGTTGAAGACTAGTTCTGACACTCATTCGGATATAGATTTGAAGTTTTTGAAAGATTTTGTTGACACTACTTCTTTCGCACTACTTCGCTTCTCTTCAAGGCTACTCTAAAAGAAGAGTGGTAACACTTTACAACATGGTTCTGTTTGTTAAAGGTATCACTAACTAACAGTGAACAAGTTTTTTTACTAATAGATTGTACATTTATAGGATTATTTATAAATATAGTATTGTTTACTGTTAATTCATGTTTAATGTAATATTGTGCATTGTTAATTCCTGTTTGTTCATAATACATTAACTTAAAATGTTAAAAATGTGTACAAATTAATATTAACCGGCATTTGACCAAAATGAATAAATGCTGCAAATGTATTGTTCATTATTTTATTTTAGCTATTGCATTATTGCATCATAGCTATTGTATTGTTAATATGTACAGTATACCGTTCAAGAGTTTGGTGTCAGTAAGATTTATTTATTGAAAGCTGTAATCATATTGTATGCATTCAATTGATCAAAAGGGACAGAAAAGATGTTTACGTTGTGAAAAGTTTTCGATTTCAAATAAATGCTGCTCGTTTGGACTTTTATCAAAGACTTAAAAAAATGAATGTATTTGTTTCCACAAAAATATTAAACAGCACAACTGTTTTCAACATTGATAATAATAAGAATGATTTCTGAAGCATCATGTGACACTGAAGACTGGAGTATGATGCTGAAAATTCCGTTTTGCATCCCAGGAAAAAAAATGCATTTTAAAATTTATTCAAATAGAAAACAGTTATTTTAAATTAAAAATATTGCTGTTTTTACTGTATTTTTGATTAAATAAATGCAGTCTTGGCAAGCATAAAAGACTAATCTTACTGGCTCCAAACTTTTGAACGGTACACTGTAAAACATTATTTTCATGACTATGACAACATTTTTTATTTTGTCAAATCAACTTCAATAATGAATGTGGTTCAGATAACATAATATTTTGAGTTTCTTGGTTCTGATTAAACCAATCACCTTCATTGTATTAACTCAAAATTTTAATTTCAATGAACTCAAAATTAAGACAACCAGGTAACTTACTTTTTTTTACAGTGTAGTGTTGAACCTTATTATAAAGTGTTACTGTAGACAGCATGATTGGCATTATTTACTCCCCCTCATGTTTTTCCAAATCTGTATTTTTATTTTTTATTATTATTATTTTTTTATATTCTTTGTAACACTAAAGGAGATGTTTAGCCAAATATACAGGTGACTACCACACAGCGAAAGTAACATGATACTGGGGCTTTTGAGCTCCAAAAATAACAAAAACGCACCATAAAAGTACCAAAAAGTACTATTATTGGTTATTGATCGTCTAGTTATCAATTGTGATTTGAGTGTCATGAATTGACCCTCCGCAAACATGTTTGATTGACAGGTGATGCAGTGCACTCAATCTCACAATCCATTTTAAGTGTGACAAATAATAATAAAAAGTTGCAGTTTGTATTTAAATAGGCAAATCATTATTGCAGTGATTATTATGTTTCTAGCATGTTATATGTTTGGGAACAGTTCTTTTAACCCTAATTGACCTTTCGCCAGCAGTTTGATTGACAGGCGATCTGACCAATCATGACCTCGAATCTGCCATTTTGTCTGACAAAGCAGTCAGGAGTTAGTAGATTAACGTTGGTGAACTTGAACTTGAAAAATTGTGTACTCCCGTCTTTCCACACTTGAAACAACATTCCTTCTGATGTTCATTCATGTTTATTTGATGCTATAAATGAACTAGTATGAAGAGATGTTCGTTCACGTGCCACTTGAAGGAGCTACAGCGATCTGTCACCACACATTAAAGAGACACTATACGCTATTTATTGTTTAAACTTCTTGAAAAAATTAAAACTGTTTCATATGTCTGTCGACGTGTTGTCAGTGTCCTCTTTGCTCCGGGATGTATTTTTTTGCATCGTGAGAACTTGATGTGTGGCGTGAGAGCGCATGGCTTGTCGGACAAAGAAACAGTTACTAAAGGGGACGGGTCTTTGCGAAGGGTCAGTTAAATGTAAGCTATGGCATGTGGGGAAGATTTTTAACTAGTCACTTTCATTGTATTGAAAAGAGCAGCATGAATATTCTGATAAATATCTCCTTATATATCCTTATATATAACAGAAAGAAAATCATACAGGTTTGGAACAACATGAAACTGAGTAAATGATGACAATTGTTTTTCTTTGTGTGTGTGTGAGTGAACCTTTAGTTTTAAAACAAACTAGAGCATAATATATAAAATAATTTTCATGTTGCTTTATGCATTTGAAGGCACTTGGTCTGTGGTACCCAGAATGCATTATCTAGAGCACTCTTTCAAGATGATATGCATTCGCTTCAGTCTGTCCTAGCAAACAAACACACAACAGCTTTACGTTAACTAGAAGACGTTTGCAGAAGTTTATCGCAACCAAAATAATATGAAAGTCATGAAATAGTGCATATACAACAAAAAATGCTGACGGATCCTCAGAGCGAGTGCGAGAAGTCACTTCGTTAGCTCCCGCTCGCCCCTCACAGCGTTCATGTCCTAGTTAAAATCAATGCACCCTCATTAGAGAAAATTATGAAAAATTAAAGCTATCAAATGGATCTTTTTGTTGCCGGGTAAGAGTCTATTGGCCGTCACAGTGACTGCCAGCGGGAACGGCATTCAGGGACGGCTGGAGAGACTTTGTTAAGAGCCTTCACTAATTAGGGTTGGAAACTGATGGCTTTTCACAAGCCACAGCAATTACTGCAGTAAAGGAGAGCGGCGGATAGAAGTGGACTTGAATGAATGAGTTTGTTTTTCTTCTTTTGCCTAGTGACATTTCGAACAAGTTTGAGTGTTGCTGATGCCGATCGAATGAGAGCGAGAGAGAGCTGAGAAAGACCAAAGGTCAAACACAGAAATTATCCCTCCTCTTACTGAAGACGGACAGGAATGCCACACCATTTAGGACCTTACTTGAATTAGTATTGTATGTGTTTCACATTGTGTGTTTTTAAGGGCCAGGTGCTCTTTACAGAGAGGATGACCTAGGCTGACACAGCCACAGGATGGCTACTTTTGTTCCAAAAGCTGTTTGGCGCTTGAGTCACCAGCTCCATTTTATCAGCCTTATCTAAAACGCTCACTGACCTCGTAATGCAGGATTTTGTAAAACAAGAGCTGCATTCACGATCGGGATTGATAAAAAAAAAAAAAAAAAACATTAATCTGCCCTACATGAGCTTTATTTTCCAATGCTGAGAAAATTGCATGTGGGAAAAGCTTGTCTAGTTGGATGCCTAGACAGACCAATTCATGAATATTCTCATCTTTAATAATCTTTATTGTGTAATATTATTATATGCAAAACAAAAAAGCAGCCCATACATCTTGTATGCTATATTATACCTCGTGTGAAGGCATACGATAGCTTTGTGGAATGAAAAGACCAAAATATAAGTTATTATTCACTCTCAGATGTGATCATTATGCATCTCTTAAATAAAATATGGCGCCTATAAATATGACAAATATGACAGCTTTCGGGGCCATGACCTAGCAGTTACCGCACATACTCCAGACGCTACGTGACTCCAAAGTTGTATTAATGAGTTCCAGAGCTTTTCACATAGGTGAAAGTGAGTTTTCCAGTGAAGAATCACAGGTCGTCTTGAGTATTATAGACAGTTTGTCACAGTTCCTCCCAGGTTCTTCCACATGAATGCACATAGTGAGTAATTCTTCCATCATAGCTGAGGAGGTTGTTTTAGGTGGAGTGCTAGCGTTTACACTCAGCACGAATCGCATTTGCCTTCGCATTGACATTTCTGTCAAAAATGGGGGTTTTTTGGTTTCCACATTGTGTCTGCCAAAAAAAATCCAATATTAAAAAAGAAAACAATAGCCATTTGAATCTGATTCTCTGAAAATTCAAACAACATGGTTTTTACAAAATTTTTAAGAAAAAAAAACTCAAGGCTAGAAAACACTACACAACTTTTGCATAGAATTTTGCCCTGATTTCCATGCTGGTTGTCAAAATCAGAGCCAGTCTACAAATTGGATTTGACCAATTTCACAGAAAATCGTACAGTGTATGACGGACACAGATCGTCATTCCATCCAGACAGCTGATGTCAGACCTGTTTGATATGTTGAGCTGATTTCAGAACGCATTGTGTTTTCATTTGTCTTAACTCCTAGCCCTAAACCGAAAGTTCCTGCGTGAGTTTGTTGTTTTTGAAGTGGCTTGAAAGTCTAGTAGTGTGTGATCCTCAATCATTTAGTATATGATGCCCAGTTTATCTTCTGTAACCATTTACATTAGTTGGGTTTCCATCCTAACATGAAGCAAATCTTTTCAAAGTTCACAAAAAAGAAAAGGAAAAAAAAGATGTAAGAATTACGTGCATTTACATCAAGTTGTTTGAGCATATGACTGCAGTATTGGTAATCTAGTAACAAACAGTAAATAAAACAGTCTGAGCGTTCGTGAAGGGTTCGCCTAAACACTTATGAATGAGAAAAAAAATAAACAAGAGCCATTTGAACTCTTCTCGATTTTATTAAGAAAAACCTGTGGCACTCCGGTACAAAAGTGCGTGTGACGAGGGGAAAATGCATTGCACACACACACACAAATACAACAAGCGCCAGTATATCTAGAATTAATGCATCATAACAGAGTCAAACAAAGTTTTCTATTACAATACCATCTGCGGAAACAGCCGATTACGTTTAGTCACATGGGTTTAATGTTCTACGTCAAAATTTATTCAGCAAATGCATTTCCATCTCCCATTATTCGCATGAACTCTTTTTCACTCAAGTCATAAACCACCTCAAGCGAGCATAAAAACTTTTTTCGCGAATTAAGGGATTTTTATTCGATATTTGGCATTTCTGATGTGATACTTCAAAATGTGCATAAAAGCAGGGTGTGCATAAAAACACAGCTATTGTCACCAAGTGTATGATGCCTAGTGTTTTAAAATCTGTTCAAAATTTAAGTCGTGTAGTGTATGCCAGCCTTAATCAAGAAGGTCCAACCCTTAACCTGCGGTGCAAGCACATTGTATGTAAATAAACAAATGAGATTGTACAAATTTGCCTGTAATTTGCCAAAATGTAAAATAGTTACGGATCGTCATGAGAGCGACCATTTTAAATTAGAAGGGCTTGATCATTTGCAGCTCAACTCCAGTTCCAACATGCATTACGAGCTGTGTAACATTTCTGTTTTCTCTTTTAATTCATGAACATGCCTTAAACATATTCACCTCACTGCATTAGTGCTGTAGCTGCACACTTGCCCCTTGACCTTCTCCGCCTCTTAATTAAATGGCAGAGATCCTCAGAGCAGCGTTCAGCTCACATCAGCTCTCTCTGGCCCTGCGCTGGGCCGTTTACCCTGTGTGGAATCGATTGGCGTGTGAGAGGTTCTTATAATCTATAACTCACATCGCTTGTGCAATGGCAGCACTTTGGCTAAACTCAATTAACAGTCAGAAGAGGGCCTGTGGTTTTGGCTGATTGGATGTGGGTGGATGCGTTGGAGTGTGTGTGGAGAGAGATTGGTGTTTGAGATTACACTTTTTGAAGCCAAACGGTTCTGGAGTTTGAAGGAGTTTTACAGACCCAGTGTTCTCCCAACCAAACTATCACCAATCAAGAGCCCCCCAATTTAAAAACTTCTCAGTAACACAAAAACATAGGTTGATAACATCAAGAATTAACGAACAGTATTGCCTGTCATTGTTCTTCTTTTTAAATTTGCACATAAATTTACACTTGCGTTCAAAAGTTTGGGATTTTTTAAAGTCTCTTTTGCTCACCAAGGCTGCAATTATTTGGTCAAATATACAGTAAAACAGTTATATTGTGAAATATTATTACAATTTAAAATAACTATTTTTTTATGTAATTTATTTCTGTGATCGTAAAGCTGAATTTTCTGCATCATTACTCCTGATCCTTCAGAAATCATTCTAATATGCTGATTTAGAGGTCGAGAAAAATGTGTTTATTATCAGTGTTAAAAACTCCTTAAGTTGTGCTGCTTAATATTTCCTTGAAAATTTTAATATATTATGTCAGTATTCTGTGGTGAATAGAAAGTTCAAAAGAACAACCTTTATTTGACATAAAAACCTTCCTAATCATATTAAATATAAAAGTAATGACGTATTGATTCATAAAATTAACATATTTCATTCATAAATGTAACTGAAGTGTGCGTTGTTGAATGTTTATAAAAGCCTAAATTATCTTTATTGTTTAAAGTAATAAAGTCTCTTCAGAACATTTGCACTAAACAACACAATAAATATGGATTAGTTTTACAAACTCTTTATGAACTTTTTGAAGCATTAAAGTGACAGTCGTGTAGCTGTCTATGGAGGGACAGAAAGCTCTCAGATTCTTTTGTGTGTTCCAAAGATGAACAAGTCTCGAAACATTTTATCATTTATTATTCTTTTATCATTTATTCATGTTGTTCAAAATCCGTTTGAATTTCTTTCCTCTGTGGGACATAATAGAATACATTTTGAGAGGTTTTTGTCTATACAATGAAAGTCAATGGCATCCAAAACGGTTTGGTTTCCAAAATATGTTCTTTTATATTCTGCAGAAGAAAGAAAGTCCTACATGTTTGGAAAGACATGAGGGTGAGTAAATGATGACTTTCATAAAGTTAAGGTTCCTTTGATTTCCTTTTTGCTATTGATTGTGCACCTAACCCAGGCTTTCTCCCTTGCCAACCGCATACTGAGAAGGCAAGCACCGCCACTCTGGCCCAAGGGAACCAGCCTGTTCCAATGAGGGCTTTGGTTATGCATGCATCATTATGCCAGCTCTGACTCTGTTCTCATGTACAATCACAGATTGAGACATATCCTTCTCTGCTCATCTCCCTCCCGTGCTCCCAGAAGGAAGCGGTGCGTGTTTGGAGCGCTGTCAGTATTCATATGACCAGCTCGGAGGAATAAATGAACGCCCTTCGGTTAGAATTGACATGTCTGGTTATTCATGTCCTTTGGAGGAAGTGATCAGATATCTGAGCGTAAGTAATGACGGGTAGAGATGCGCTTGTGCACAGGCCGCGGATGGATGACGAAACATTTGAGTCAGCTGGAAAAGTAGCCCAAATTCTGGGCTTTACATTTTTCACTGCAGCTTGTCATTTTGCAAAGTGAAAGCCAGATTTTAACAAATTGCGAAGGAGCTGGAGGTTATTAGCTGTCTGCGGTGTAGTTTTTTTCTTCCCCAGACTTTTTATGCTGCCCGTCGCTGACTGTGTTTTATGAGTGCTGAACATGATGGAGTAATGGAGCCTATTTATCAATGCAGATATTAATATCGCTCCAGTCCTTCACATGACAGAACAGCGTGTCTTAGATTAAATATGTCCCGTCAAAAAACATCAGCATATTCTCCACCCTCACTCGTTGAGCATTGCAGACAGTCTCTACCCATAGAGCCCAGCACACTTGCTGTTTTCTAAAATCATATAAAGCCACATATTGAAGTAAAAAATATGAATCCATTTACTCACTTAAATGCACATGTACAATATTTTGCATGTAAAAAAAAAATAAAATGCTAACATATTGCTCCACCTCTGAAACCACTTTCTTTTTCAGCTGACATAACCAAGGTATGAATGAAAATCAGTTGGCAAATCGCAGTCTGTGTCGTTTTAGGTAACGACAGCTTTTCAAAGGATTAGTTTACTTGTCAGCCAAGATGTTCATTTCTGTCTTTCTTCAATCGAAAAGAAATTAAGGTTTTTGAGGAAGACATTCCAGGATTCTTCTCCATATAGAGGACTTCAGTGCCCAAACGGTTGAAGATCCAAATTGCAGTTTCAGTGCTGCTTAAAAGGGCTCTACATGTTCCCAGACGAGGAATAAGAGTCTTATCTAGTGAAATGATCAGTCATTTTCTTAAAAAAAAAAAATTATATACTTTTTAACCACAAAAAAATAAATAAATAAAACATATCAGACAATTTTGAAGTTGTCACGCATGACTCCAGGACACACGTAACCTTTCCAACATGATTACACAATGCGTGGCACATCGCAGAGCTAGTGCAAGATGAGCATTTGTGGTTAAAAAGTATATTTTATATATATATTATGTTATTTATTTTTTTTAAATGACAGATTGTTTCGCTAGATAAGACCCTTATTTCTTGTCTGGGCTCGTGTAGAGCTATTTGAAGCTGCACTAAAACTGCAATTTGGACCTTCCACCCAGTGAACCCCACTGAAGTTTTTTTTGGTGAATTATTTCTTTTAACCTTCAGCTTTGATGTTAAAAAGCCTTCACAAAAGTTTGCTTTTTATGAACCAATTAATTCCTGATTGATAAAATTCATTATTTTCTCATTGAATATCCTGCTTCACCCTGCTTGGAAGAAAATGGTTTCAAATGTCATTTCATGTTGACTTTAAAGACGAGGCCCTGCCATTTTTAGTCATGCGTCAGGGATAAATACATCAAAATAAGTTTCAGCACGGGTGGGTCAGGGCAAACGGAGGTCCAGGTAATGGTGCTGATGGCTCATGGATTGTGCAGTGTACGAAGTGACGGGGAGGACGCTTTACGACTGGCTGTGTCAGTCTCTTCCGCCTGAATTACCCTCTCATCTCTCCTCTCCTCTGCTCGGCACGCCGTGAAATGGCTTTCTGTAGGCCATTAGCTTGAAGGAGCAGGGACGAGTAGGATGGAGGATACAGCACCGGCCTGCTCTCCCACCATGCCATCCCAATGGCCTTCATTACGAAGCTTAGCTCTGACACTCATCACCCAGCATGTCTGTCAGTCAGACGCCACCGTGTTTATTGCTGCCCATCGTCACCCCAGGTCCAGTACTGCAGGCGACCGAGCCTTGAACAATCTGCTGGCGATTTTTTATTGTCATGACACACTTTCTGCACTTTTTGTCTTGTTAAGATGAGACAAAAATATTTTTTGAGAATTTTGAGGAGGATTATGAAAGTGAAGTGATTAGAGGCCAGGATCATGCGGGATAAAGTCAAGGTTGTGAGCCTTATGGGGTTAGGGTCGTGTTTGTTTAAATATATGTGGTTTAAAAAAAAAAAGCAACAGTTGTGCATATTTATTTGTTCAATCAATGCTTTTATCATGGATTTAGTAAAATCTTGGGGAAAATGTGCATTAATTGATGTTTGTGGAATCTGCAGATAACAAAACAGTTTTCATAAGTCATTTTAGCTCACTTTTTTCATATATATTTAACATATATATATATATATATATATATATATACATATATAGATATTTATATATATATATAGATGGATAAATTTCATATATATATATATATATACACACACTACAAGGCTGTTGAATGCTTGAATGTGATTGGTTGACTAACGTTCAAAGGTCTGTAATTATTTTCAGGGACACACGTGGCTATCGTAGTTCCAGGCAGGTGTTGACCGCTTTACCGCAGGTCAATGTCACTTCACCAAATGTTTTTAGTTATTTCAAAGGTCCTACAACAGCAAAAGAACCAAAACCCTCAATGACACTGACCAAGCAAATAAATATAGTAAACAATAGGATGAAAATGACAGAATTATTTCCATGTTTTTGCCATAAAATTTCGTTTCATTATGCACGGAAAGCACATACCGTCTTTCTCTCCCACTCAAACGCACACACATACAGTACGGACACACAGAAACGAGTTGTCAGCTCTGTCATCAGTAAAATCGTTTAGCAACATAAAAGCTACATGACATTTCTCAATAGGGAGGTACTGTTTTTAACATACAGTTTTGCTGGTTGTATCTAGTAAAACCTTTCTAAAAAAAAATAACCACTGCATCTTTTTTTCTGGAGCTGAACGTCTGCTATTTATATTCCTTCTGAAACTAACAACTGACAAAATAAATGCACAACTTACCAGGTCATAAATTTTAGATGTCTTGAACCTTACTATTTCACATAGGCCAGGTATGCTGTGTGTTGATATTTAACATTCTTTATCAATCATTATGTGCCACCAGACATGTATGGCTTGTGTATTGAATGTATTGATGGTATGTTCCTAGCATTTAAGGAGGCTGATCACACAGTGTATTTTGTTCAGCGTTAGTTAGGAGAGAGTGAAAAGGACAGATTAATCTGTACCGCTAAAGGTTTCTTCATGAATAAACTCCTTTATGAGTTATTAACATTTAACAAGTGCCATTTCCAGCCCTGCGAGTTTGGCCGGCTTGTGCAAACTCTCGATAATGTCGCAGGTGAGAGTTTGCACGGTAAGATCAAGAGATTTCTTTAGTGGCGCCTGCAGGTGAGGTGACTCTAATGAGGCCGGGGGTGATGCCGGTTTGAGGATGTGAGTCACCAAACCCCACCCTGCCCTTCGAGCACACCATCCTCCACCTCTCCCCTCCTCGCATTCATTTGTTTACCTAGCCCGCAGTGAACTGTAAAATCAGACTGATTTCATCTCTTCTCTACGTTTTACATATGCATGAGCCCTGTGCAGCTCAGAGCGGAGGGATGAATACACACTCTCCAGAGAGAGACCTGTGGTGCCCCCTGAGCAAACACACACCACACACACACACACACACCACACACAAACACTGGCCTCTGTGCCCCCACACACACACACGATGACAATTAACTTAGTAATACACACCTACTCATATATTCATGTCAGAAAAGGGTTTTCACAGACACATGAAAATTTAACCAGTTTGTTGCTGTGGTGTTTGTTTATTACATTGTTTTTTGCTATGGAGTTAGATATTAACTTGTGACTTAACAGACACAGTGAAGAGAAATGCCAATAATAAATACTTTCATTCACATCTACAAAGCGTCAATAAAAACAGCTCTAATCTAACTTAAAATAGTCCGTATAGTGTGCAATTGCTGCAGTTTAGCAACATGCTAACACTAAGCTCTGCTAAAATCAACTGTTATGTCCGTTTATGTGCGTATTGGACGCATGACAAAGATGTGATTGTGTGCACAAGTTGTGTCTCCTGTGTGTGCTTCTTATGTAGAGTTGAGTTTGAATCGCTTTCCAAGTCTGTCTCTTTTAAGGTTTCATGATAGTTAGGATGCTACCTTAAAAGGTAGCAGCCAATATAGGTACTGAGGCTAGGTCTTGATAGAGAACAGAACATCATGTGTGTAACACACAAAATGCTTCATAAATACATTTCAGGCTCTTCTGAATATAATCAAAATATTATACATTTTTACGCAAGGTTTTTCAAGAACTTATAAGAGGGACATTTTCCCCCTAGAGCAACCTGGGGGGGGGGGTAACTGCTTTACTCAAGGGGTCAAGATTTTGCTGATTAATATGCTTTTAAAGCCTATATTTCCATTGTTAGATTCTTAGTATCTTTTTCCATTCTTTTTTTTTTTTTAGCCGTTGGAAATTAGCTTCTGAAACCCATCTGTTGCACTCTGTTGTATAGCAAATGTTTTACCAGTGTGCGTTTATTTTCTTAAGTCTCTTGAAAGTAGAAAATGAACTTAAAGGGATACGTCACCCAAAAATGAACATTCTCATTTACTCACCCTCAAGTTGTTCCAAAACTGTATAAATTTCTTTCTTCTGCCGAACACAAAAGATGATATTTTAAAGAATGTTTATTGACTTATTAAAAAAGAATAATTGACTTTCATAGTTTTTTTCATACTATGGGTCAATGGGGGCCCATCAACTGTTTGGTTACCCATATTCTTCAAAATATCTTCTTTTGTGTTCAGCAGAAGAAAGATATTCTTACAGATTTGGAGCAACTTGAGGGTGAGTAAATCATTTTTGGGTAAACTTTCCTTTCGTATCACAATTCAGAATAGTCACTTAGTAGGATTTGATACTGTACATAATTTCATGGTACCTTCAGCCAATCGGTGTTGTAATAGTGTAAATTTCCCGGGGCTCTAGATTGATTAGTCACATGACATTTGCAGCTTAGGTAATTGGCTCAAATACTTGTGTGGCCATGAGCAAAGATGGCAGATTTGAAATCACGTGTTTTCAGCCGAGCAAATGTCATTGAGAAGAATGGGCATGCTAACGGATATGTCTTTCCAGGTGTTATAAACCTCCTCAGGCACAGTGGTGATGACTCACTTCTTGCTCCGATCGAATCAGCAACCTTCCAGTTACCATCCTTAACTGAGTGATCAGCCCTTAAATGAGGGAAGTCATCATTGATCTCTTGGTCTCCTTTCTGGCCACAGGCTAGGTCTCCGGAAAGGTGTTTTTATTCTCGTATATGCACTGTTATCAGCTTCAGGGTTACGGGGTGTTCTTTCATGCTCCTCGGTTTGTCCATTTTTTCCTGATTGGCTGGTTTTCGGTCAGCATGGATTGGCAGCTTCAGTCAGAGTTGAAAGCACAGATGGTGAGAGGGCAGAGTGTGGACACAGTTAGCAACATGGTGTGAATGCGAGGGCACAGCCAAATAATGAAGCAAATCACTGCCATCATTACAGCAGAACAGATCCAGACAGATATCCATGCCTGTTGGGGAAGGATCCTTAAAATGTTTCTATAACAAATATTGAGCTTTAAACACCAAGGCCTGTATTTCTACTGTGTCAAATAGTGATATCTGCTCCATTTGGAGATAAGTTCTCCTCTTTAACCCTCCAGGGACATGATGGTAATCTCCACCATCATCAGCATTCAAAGATGCCCACTTCGGTTACTCATGGAGTTCATTGCATGCGTGAAGGAGAAGCAAAGATAGAGCGAGTCTGTTTGAAACAGAGAACATTTCCTCTTTCATTCAGAAGCACTTCCATTCTGACCCCTCGTTCAACTATCCTTTTTTCCAGGTAATGTGTGCCTGTCCTTTCATCATATATATTGAAGCCCTGAAGACATTTCAGTTTTTTTTTTTTTTGTCCGAGAGAAAAAATGTGGCTAATATGCAGGCAGGAGGGCAGCCGTTATGAGGACGGTGGAGAGAGAGGTGGTGGCACGGCGAGCTGTGTATTTAAAATCAGCTCATTGAGACAGATGACACAATTTCACACATATTGCCCTCGGAAAAGCAGCCAGTTTTCCATAATGGCCCCAACCTTCATCTGTCAGGCCCTGCTAAATCTACTGGAATAATTTCCTCATGGATTATATGTCAGTATTTATAATTTATTAAGTTGCCTATATGTGTCAGGGTACAATTCTCACAGTCCCAACCCTCTGTCATCTTTTTGCTTTTTCGGGTGAAGAAGGACAAGAAGACTGCGAGACAAATGGAGGAAAGTCTCAGCGAAATGAAGATGCTGCTTCTGAATGTTTTATTCAGGCTCTAAACGGCGTGATTGCAAATGGTGCGAGCAAATCCCGTTGAAAGCGTCGGTCTTTAGAGGAAGGAAACAGGAGATACTCCCAAATCTGCATGCTGAATGAGGGGAGGTTTAGCCGGTCTTTTAAGAGATTGCTCATCTTGCTAATGTAATGCGCACAGTTAATCTGGCTCTTCCTTGAGCTTGAGTCAGGCTTAGTCCAGGAGGGTTGGAGGACTGCTAGACTTCATCCTGTTTTCAGAAACATAATCTGGGATCTGGCTTTTTACCCCCTCCCCAAGACTCCCAGTACTAAATCCCCCAATAAGCAGCCTTTGTGAGCAACTCACACTGCCTTTCATGGCTTGATTACAGGGCACAGCAGGTATTTCAGGGGAAAGGTGACTCTGTGATGAATGCAGAGAGTGACGGGGCCTGCGCTGGTCTAGAATGTGACATTGAATGAGTCGATGCATGATAGTTCATGCTTTACAATGAACTCTACATTAATGGGACATGACCGATATTGGTGTCTGGTTCGGTGAATTTGGCGCCCTCGCACCAAGTTAAGAAATTAATCAGGGCAAAAATGCCACAGGTATTTTAACTGTGAGAGCCAAAATTGCCCACATTTATTTTAATCAGTTTAGTTAGAGTCAAACATTTAACACGTTTCATTACATGTTGTTACATCTGTTTAATTATGGGTTAAATTATTACATTTCGTTTCTTTAATTTACAGTCGTTTGTGGATTGTATGTGTAAATATACTGTATTTCTCCAAGTACTGCATGATTAATCACAGAAAATGATCAATTATTTTTACAGTATGTGTACAGATATTTTAAATTAAATTGTTTTATTTAACAAGGATGCATTAAATTGAGTGACAGTGAAGACAAATAATGTTACAAAATTGCATCAGTTTACACAAAAACATTAAGTAGCAACTGTTTTCACAATTGATGATGATAAGAATTGTTTCTTGAGCAGGAAATCAGCATATTAGAATGATTTCTGAAGGATCGTGTGAGACTGAAGACTGAACAAAAGGCAGCTTTGCCTTCATAGAGTGACTTTTCAGTTTCATTTACTTTTTACTGTATCAAATAAATGCAACCTTGTTGTGGATAAGAGACTTTCAAAAACATAAAAAAAGTCTTACAGAATGCCCCCCCCCCACACACACACACATATATATATATGAAACATAGTGTACACATGCCTTGTGTATATCGTGCCCTGTTGACACCACCACACCCCCATGCGTATACCCACAGTAGCTGAATTGCAGTCTAATATACTGTAACATATCGTAAACCTCCTCGTCTCTTTTTCACTCTTCTCTCTTCTTGACCTTTATCAGATGCCAGTGAGAAACCCTGACCCCAGACTGACACCACGTTACGAGGATGCCGAGCGACAGTACGCCTCCCTGCCTAGGTAAGAACATCCACTCATTAATCCCGCATCCTTCGTGACAAATCGAGGAGAGATTGAAAGCTAGAAAAGTAGAAGATGGGAAGGAAGAGGGGGGGAGAGCAGGTAGTCATCTGTCTCTCTCATGCAGAGCTGAATAATCCTCTTTAATGCGTATAATTAAATCTGGAGTGTCTGCCTTCTGAGGCCCTCCTATCCTGGGAATTCACCTGATCCTCTCCGGGGAGACGGCCATGCGGTCGCAGCTCTGTAACCCGATCACAGAGCACATTTCTGGAGCCGCCTAAAGTTACAGCTGCCTCTTTCTGTCTGTCTTTTCTCCTCCGTTGTTTCTATCGGTCTCAATCACGTCTTTCCGTGTTTGCTGTGCCCGACCGACCATGACGGCCAACGCAAACAAACAGGCAAGCGCACAGGCGTGAATGTTGGCTCGTAAAGTCCACAGCCTGTTTGCCCTCTCTGGTCTGTGTAAACAGCGCTGGTGTTAGCGTGAGGGTCACGGTTTATGAGTTTGGCACATGTAAGTGTGGATCTGTCATCACATGATTGCAGAAGACTATAAACGAATAACTGATAACAAATGAGACACATTAAGAAATGTAAAACTTGCAAGTGATGAACTTTTAAAAGTGTTGGCGAGGCGATTTAATAGCACTCATTGAATTGAAATAAAATGCTAAAACACTTATAAAGTATTTATCACTTCCCCTGCAGCATCATTACAAGGGTGAACTAAGATTTTGCTCCTCCAAAATGGCTTATCACAACAGATTTTAGTATCAACCACCCCGGGGTCTACTTTCAAAGCCATTTCCTTTCTAAATAACGCTCCTCACCTCTGTTAGTCTCTGAGATCCATTAGGGTACTATGTGTTTTTTGTGCTGACACAAAAAAGGGGCCAAACATGAGCCAAAAAAATGCCCGTGGCAGACCTTCGCTTTCATTATGACACCATCCCGAACTGGAAGAGTTTCAAATCTGTGTCCGGCCCATGCTGATGTCACTGGTTTTTGCAGTCAGCTGAAGGTTGGCCTGGTCGCAAGAGTGTACAGCTCCTCCATGTGTGTCTAATTATAACCATTAGTGCATTGATACACCCACTTATTACCCAGGGTGCTCAGCTCGAGGTCAGCCAATCAAAAGGTCCATTCGCCACCTGCCTCCAGATTATTGGATTAGCTGGGCAAGTCAAAGTTGTGTTTCATTGTGTTAGGGCTTTCATTGGACCGTTTTAGTGATAATTGGGTGATGAATGCACAGATGGTGGCCCATCTCAATGAACTCTGGTACATTTTTGTAGCTGTTCTTTAGTGCACAAATCAATCACAATCACTCATTCTTCCTCATCCTATCTTTCACTTTAAGAATAACCAATTCCTTTCTCAAAAAACTAAGAAACACCCCCACTAAATCTCCTCCCTAGTCCCACACTCTTTGGGTGGTGGGCCTTCCCAGACCTCTTTAGACCGGTCACAATGGTCTCATTGTTTATCTGCCTCGTCGAAAACGTTCTGTGTTCGAAGACCCCTTAATGTGTCTAAATGAGAGCTGTTGTTGAACCTTAGGAAAGCTTAAAAGACTCTGATGAAGCAGTTTGTACAAATGTCAGTAAATTGTTCTCGTATCTTTTATATTAGCCAGCAAGCTGTCAGTTTCAGTGCTGCAAATGCCAGAAAAGAGCTCGTGATGAGGGAAGAAGGTTACATTTGATGAGAGCTCTGAAAATAATGCCATATTTTCATTGTTCTGCCTGTTCAATGTTGCCCTGGCAACCAACACCCACCATCTGTGCTAGGCTGGACCTCCTCACCCTGTCGTCCGATTTCTCACTTTTTTCCCCGTCTTTTTTCTTCCCTTCTCTAGTTTTCATTTTCCTCTCCTTCTGAAACTCATGAAATTTGTGTCCTCCTGTGAGGCGCGTCAGGTTTGTAAATTGTCGTTGGCATCAAAAAGACATGATGGCTGATTGCTGTTCGGAGTCTCCCGCAGGTGAGCTCATAGGTGTCCGATAAGCTGCAAAACTGCAGGCTTCTGCCCAGACCGTGTCCTGTCCAATAGCAGGACAAGCATGCAAGCGTGACTTCTACAGAGCAAACCTCATTTAGCACCGTTCAGCCCCGGCGTCCATTACCACACTGGGCAGGTAGCAGATGGAGAATATTAGGCTAATGATTAAATGAAGCTGGCGGAAATTTTTTGATGGTTTCACTTGCTGCGGCAAATGCGGTCAATCATTACTCATTCAGCGCCCAGAATTCGCTTTGAGGTTTCGGAATAGCTTGGCATTTGGCACAGATTCAGGGAGGTATTATTCGTGCTTGGGCATTCTCAGCCTGAGATGCAGGATCTGCAAAATCCACGGATCTATTTCAGACTTCACGAGAATGAGACCACTTAACCGCCTGACTCATCTTTGAAGACATGTAGCACCCATCACATACCTTTCATACAGTTCTCACACATACACAAGAACGCCTATTCATTTCACACTCTCAAGGCTGAGCGTTGTAAAAGAGTTGGAGTAAAAGAGTTGCTCATTTTCGCTTTCCTTTTGTCAAAGCCATCTGCGACGCGAAGCTTCAGTTACCTCAGATATTAAAGCAGATGATTTAAGAGTGAAATTCAATTAGATGTGACAAAATAATCAGTTTTTGAATCTAATATCACTCCTAATTTGGATAATTACATTTTAGGTCATACAATAACATTTCTGATGGATAGACACCTATCTTGTTAACCAAGTTTGTTATGAGAGCTGAATGTTTTGTTCAGTTTCTCCACTCCCAATATAAGGTTGGAATTCTAACCAAATAATCCTTCCAGGATTTGTCCTCTCGGTGGGAACCTACCCGGTGTTATATGACGGCCAGGGGTCAGTAGGCCGTGTGTTTGTGTATGTGTCTGTGTGTGTGAGGGTAAGGTGTGTGATTCCCGAGGGCAGCTGAATAAACAGCCTACCCTTCAGATGGTCCACGCTATTTCTTCTGCAGCCAGGTGCTCTATAGGAGCTCTGATGGAATCTCCAAAACATGGCACTTATTTTAGGGCAGCTCCTGTCTAGGATTGCTAGGATACTCTGGTTTGAAGGTTTACATGCGTCAAAAACTGATTGTCAGCTACAAACTCCTCAAGCGAGGAGCTTTTCAGGCAGCAGAACATGACAGT
This sequence comes from Zacco platypus, assembly GCA_038088235.1. Lineage (NCBI taxonomy): Eukaryota > Metazoa > Chordata > Actinopteri > Cypriniformes > Xenocyprididae > Zacco > Zacco platypus. The sequence continues at coordinate 12,578,383 of CM076081.1, read as the reverse complement.
CCTCAATGAAAACACCAAAAAACGAGATAACAGACGTTCTCTAGACAACATTCGCAGATCAGACACTGGAGTTGATGTTCCAGGATGAAGGTTTGAGGAGCGAGCATCTGGCACCTTCTGTTTTTTTTTCCCTTGGTGATGGACGACTGAAGCTTTTATCAGTCATTATTTCTCACTTTACCTATATTGCTCTTTTGTTTTGGTTTCTCTGTCATTAAAGAGTCATTCAGTTGGTAATGAAATCTCATTTTTGGAGGGAAACTTTGTTACCTCAAGTTTCATAAGTGCTTAACGTGGTTAGGAAGCCCAAATGAAGACAGCAGTCTCTTACTCGCTTTGGAATTTGGCTGATATGAAGAGCCTGAGAAAGTGAAGATGCCTCCATGTATAACACGCTGGCTTATGGCTGTCATCACCGTTTGAAAGTAATGGTAAAACAGTCCCAGAATATAATTTTGCCTGCATCTGCTCCCTGCATGATGGAGAACTGGCGGTATATTTTTAATATACCTTTCATTGTTCATTCGGTGAAGGAGGATCATTTCGTTTTTTAGCTATTATGTTGCAGGAGTTTCCCAGGGGACTAATTTCGTCTGCACTGTTTATCCATGTGGCTATCAAAAGAGAATCATTCTGAATGGTTTTGTGAAGCCCAAAATGTTTGTAGGTACTATATGTGGTAGCTTTTCTGATGTCTTGCCTTTTTTGTGTGCGTGTGTCGATGCAGTTTTTTTCCCACTGCATTTTTTAAAAAAATGATTATTATTCATTTAATTATGTGTATTTTATTTGTCAGCTGACCCATCGCCGTGACACAGTACGTCCTGTACTATCCCTAACAGCTTCATTTTTATTGAATTCATTAAATATGCTGTCTACCCTGACGAAGGTCCATGGTGCTCCAAACAGCTGCTCCCAGCTGTTGAGTCCACAAAACCATTTAAATAACTACACATTCAGAATGTCTTATAATTCCATACCAAGCTCCAAAGGCAGTTGCACAGAGTCTTTAAACCAGGAGGGAAATGTGTCCCAGTGGGCCACATACCACTGTAGCACATTTAGTGCGAAAAATCAGGATTTCACGGACTGAATACTAAATTCACTGCCATGAGATACTTAGAAAAGAACGGGCCTAATGTTTCTAAACTTCTTAACTTGTTTACTGATCCTCAGACCACATGATTGTTCCAAATATCATGATGCCTCTTAGTGGTTTTCCAGTACACGGTACACATTGGTGTCCTAGTTTTAAACACAAAATATATTTTAAAATGGTGATTTTAGCTGGTCTTTACCTGTATCAATTAAAGTGGCAATTTATTTTTAATTCTATGAATATTAACTCATTTTAATGTTATCAGAAATGTCACATTTTAAGCTCAACCCGTTTAATTTTAATCTAATTTTATTGTAGATGTTAATTTCTAGAAAATATTATATATATATATATATATATATATATATAGAGAGAGAGAGAGAGAGAGAGAGAGAATATTAACTAATTATTTTACTGGAAATGTTTGAATACACACATATATATGTTTAATATTTGTTTAATGTAAATTTCTTTAGAAAATAAAAGTTTTTTTTAGGTTTAACAATCAAGCACCTTCCTTTCACTGACCATTTAGGGAGAGAGAGAGTGAGAGAGCGAGGAAAAGGTGTTTCAGGTCCTATTTTGTACTGTTCATGGAAAGTGAAATGGGGCAGTGGGAAATGGGACAGTGCCACTGGTTTTCCCAGCTGTTGATTGCATTCACAGTGGAACATTCTTCACCCCACCAGGCCTCTTGTGTCCTTCCATCGAGATCAAAAAACATTACCAAAAGATTAAACCAGAACAGAAGTATAAGCGCTTTGCGTTTTCTATTAGCTTGTTGTAGGACTATAGGTTTGAGAACATGAAAGATTAATTGTTAATGCTCTGGGCTTGAGGTGAGGTCTTGGATAAGCTGGCAGAACCAGGTGCAGGCAACCACTGCATGTGGTAAACCTGATAATCTCCAGCAGTAATGATGATTTTGGCCTTCACTGGCCCCCAATTTACAAACACACACACATACACACCCTGCTTATCTGAGACTGTTGAGGCTGTGACGTCACAGCCAATGATACGAGAATGTTTGACTGAGAGGGTCAGGAGGGAGTGCGTGCGTACGTGCGTCCAGACGCCCAGTTGTCCTGCTGGATGGGTGGTCACAGCTTTGGAGAGATTAAGAGGATGCTGATGATTTTTGGAATGCCTGTTTTCTTGCCCTGCAGGTCTTCAGGAAACCCTCCCTTAGTGGGAAGCGAGACCACAGCGAAAGAGTGCGCTTTCCGTCAAGGGCGTTCAGACTGATATTTTCCACTTTCAGCTGGAGTAACACGATATGTGTGAAACACATACACAGGCCGTCTTGCACTAAAAGTAGCTAATTGATACTGCCGAGAGCCGTCAGACGGGAAGCTTGTTCACAGACACGTCGTACACGTAAATAAGTTAATGGGGATGGTCTGGAAAGTCAAACACAACGATCCAGGCTCCTTAAGACATCTGGCATGCCGAGGCGGTCATTGATACTAGCCTTAGGTATGACGGGAATGGGAAGGAGGGGGAAGGAAGACAGCTGACTCGGCACTCCAGTGAAAGCGGACGATCATACTGATCATTACATTTATTATTATATATAAAACTAAAATATACACACTGCCATTCAAAAGTTAAATTGGATAAGTTGATCAAAAGTCATTTATAATGCTGTTCTTTTCAACTTTCTAATCACCAAAGAATCCTGAAAAAAGGGAAGTAGGGAAGCAAGACAGCTGATTCGGCAGTCCGGTGTGAGCGGGCGATTGCACTGCCCTCTGCCTGGTTTTGTTTTCGCTCTAGTTCTCATCAGCCTCAATCTGGCTGTCTTTCAGATGAGGTGTAATGTATCTGCCAGCTAAAGCCTCTGGAACTCTGCATTCATGGCACATCAGCGCAAGAGCCGGAAAAATGCGAATTGTGCTATGAAAGGTGATCCACGCTGAATTATTGCGCAGTGTCTCGCCTTACAGTGGAGATTATACTCTAATCAGCCGGTGTGAGGAAACCAGAGATAGCCGTCTGTCTACTGTCTCCAGGGACCCTGACCGCATGTCGGTCCCTGTCCCAGACGTTGTATGTTCTTGAGACGTGTTAAAATGTTTATGTTGCAGGTCCTTGGTATGTCACGCTCGCTCAGCACATGTAACACAGGATCATGATATCGGGACCCACTCTCTCCCTCCCTCCGCCCCTTCTCACTCTCCACGAAATGCCACTAGTCGGATTAGGGGTTACTGTATTATCTGTTCGTCCTCAGGCTCCTTATCCCTGCAACATTTTAGTGTACAACCTGCAGATCCAGCTCCTTAAGCTCCTAGTGAACTGACTGGCAGTGTACTGTCTACATACAGTAGGAAACAGTGGCGAGGCTATATAAGGGCCAAGGGGGCACTGGCCCACTCAGTTTCATGGCTGGTTCACCTAATCAAATGAGACACAAAAGATGAAAAAAATGGCAATAATAATCGCTCAATGAGTTTATAGGATGTTGCGCCGTGAGTGGATTCTAAATTAAACACCTCAGATTGGCCATTGAGTTCAAGGAATCAACAGACATGTCTGTGATTGGCTACATTGCTCAACGCTGCAAAAACACATTGTAAATAGAAACCTTTGACGCTTTCCAGAGCGCCAACACAGATACGCATTGGATCATTTGCCAAATCGCCAATATGCTATCATTACGGAGAAAAAAATATTATTAGGAAGAAAAATTGACCAGCAGTTATGAGCTCCTTTTCCTTCTAAAAGTGATCAGAAGCATCAGTGCTATGATGAATATCCACACTGATGATGCTGAACATTCATTGTAATTGTAATAATATTTCACAATATTACTGTTTGTACTGTGTTTTTGATTATATAATCTGGTAATCCAATATGGCTAAAATGTTTTCTAAGTAAGCTTCTCTCTTGGTTTTGAAACAGATTGATGCATGTATTTTTATTTTTTCAGCTAAAATCATGCTTGACCATGATAGTCATTCTTAACTCTCGCCGTCTCCTTTTCCTTGAACATTCCTGTGTTGCAGAAGAGCTCCAGTTGAAACTATGGAGTACCCAGTGCAGCCGTGGGCTGGACACAGAGACCCCACACACTACCTGAACCCACAGTCAGGCTACCACCCCAGCTACCCTCCCAGGGATAACTACCCTCACCCGGTGGACCCTCGGCAGAACGACTCGGGGTTCTACCACCCTCCTCCGCAGCAGCAGAGAGGCCCCCTTCGGCAGGATGTGCCCCCTTCTCCCACCATACCCCTACGAGGCCCTCGCTTCGACACCATGAACCGTGGGGGCTACCACAACAGCAACCCAGAGCGCTACGCGTACGGAGAGGCGCGACACTCAGACCCGAGACAGAAGAATCCGATGACAGCGGCTGTTTAACCTCACCATGTGATTTTTTTTTTTTTTTTACCATGTGTACGAAGTTTCTAGAGCAAGCACCAGTGCGCCCACTATTATGGTCAGGTGTTTACATGTTTTTACTAACAATTTTGCTGTGTAATATCCCGTCTTAACAGCCAAAGCTACATCTTAGAGTCCTGATGCAGCATTTGCGGGGACAGTGATCCATATGTAACTCAGTCCTACTCAGACGGTCCCTCCATATGTTTGTGTGTCTGTAGGATGAATGTTGGCCTTCAGATGATTGGCTAGATCCACATTCCAGCACCACTTTTATTGGCACATTATTGTACAATCTTTACAATGGTTATTTGAAACTGTGGTATATGTGTACTAATGTGTGTCCGCTTGCACGTTTAAGGATGAAAGGGTGTTATTTTAGAGCACTCCATATATTCTTTTTGAATTTAGCTTTTCTATTATGGAAAATTATTAAGCCACTATATGAGATGCAAAACGTCACTATGAACAACAGCTATATATTTACTTTTTCATAGATTTGGTCATGCATAACAGAAAGTAAAGCCATTTCATACTGAGAATCTTTGTCTGGAATATTTTGTTTAAAAAAAAAAAAAAACACTCCCGATAGCTGTCCTGAAAGTCATATAAACAGAGGAAGATGAAGAAAAGAGGTTGTTTTTCAGGAAAAGGAAAGGAGAGTCTAAAGAACCTCTGACACAGAGAAGGGATGAGAAGCGCACATCTTCCTGGGCTTCCAGCGTTCCCACCTGAATCCACATTTATCCATGAGCTGCCTGCCATTTTACCCCACAAAAATAGGGTTTGTTTTAAGATTATTTACTTTTGATTGTATTTCAGTCATGTTTAATGATTTCACATGTATTTTGGTACAAAAAAACCTCTGTATTCAGAGTTCAGGCAACATGATAAAAGTATTATTGATTGTAGTATGAGATAATCATGTGAACCTCCTATGTAACTTTTTACAAAACAGAATGACCTGTGCACCTAGTATCACAGTATACATTAATATGTACAAAATGTCTTTTATATAACACGTTTTCAATAAATATGCATTTGAAACAATTAGTCACGATATTTGTCATTTTAAAACTTTGAAACTTACCTCTAGCTGCATATCTGAGGAGGAGAATCACTGAACTAGACGAATAGTCCTCCACTACGATTCAATTCCATCTCCCAGCCCCCTGATAAAAAAAAACTCTTACCTGTGTGCGTGATAATAGATGGCTGCAAATTAACACAGCAGTAATTATCAATTAAGATGAAGAGGTGATATGCATATGTGATTATGGTCCAATTTTTAAATTTGAGATGAAATTCGGGCTATTGGAGAATGAAGAGTTTCATGTGATAATTACAAAGGCCGCACACCACATTATCTGCTCGGGATTAATTAGAGCTCCGTGCAGAAGAGGAATGCCGGGAGAGAAAGAGACATTAGTGTATGTAACGGCATTTGCTGAATGGAGTCATTTCAGTCCACTAGCGGCATCAAATGACATTACAAAACGTGACTGTTTTCAAGCAGGTTTCACAAACACACCCCCTTTTCTGTCGCAAAATTCATGCCATTGGCTGAGCAATAAATCACTAAAACTACCAAGCAGTACTGAAAGCGCCAGTATTTTCAATTGTTGAGAAAACCAACATACATGACATTAAAATGGATAGATGAAAGTGTTTGAAGAACTGAAAAATTATTTGTATTTGTTGAGTAAAAAGCGTTGTTTCAAAAATGGTGTGGCAAAAATCTAAAATAAAATGAAGTAAAAATTCTGTCATTGAAAGTTGTTCTCATAATACTTTTCCTGTAGAACACAAAATGAGCTATCAAAATGGATTTTATTTTGTAACAACATCACAGCAGTTAAAAGAGAGAAAGAGGCTCCCCAATGCAGCAGTGCTGTCTAATTATATATAGCTAGAAATTTACAACGTTAACCAAAATGGAAATGCATCAATTTCTGCTATACGCCCCCTCATATGCTCACATGTCTGTTGATGAGGACATGCAAATTAATCGTCAAACATGTACGAGAAGAAAGCAATAGAGCTCCGGAGGTTGACGTCACGCAATCTAAACTCCGCCATTTTGGCAGGCCATCAGGAGAGCGCTAGAGCGGCTGCAGCATTGGTATCGATAGTGGTCCGAACAATAATTTAAAACCAGACTGTTTAGACATTACAAACCTTACTATTTCAACATGGTGGACAGCTGCTGTGCGCCAGGATGCCAGTACATGCGGGGGAAAGCAAAGGAGAAATAATTTTATTGTATTCCTAAGGATCCCGATAGACGACTGACATGGTTCACTGCAATAAAACGTGCTACCCAACACAAAACAACAGATTGGATTTTTATTATTATTATTATTATTATTTGTCTTTTATCTCAGTATTCCTATAAGTGTTGTATAAGGATTTTGTTTAATAGTAACCCAAAATGACATGAGTTTAAAATGTGTAATATAACTGTGCTGATATAGGCTATATAAGAGTTCTCAGTATACACATTATAAAACATTACTTAAAAAAAAATTCCAAAAATAATTATTGATTATTTAAAGGGGCAACTAATGACACCTCATTTGAATATTTTCATGTTTGGGAAAAATTTGGGATTAAACGGGTTAAGATTTATGATGTCTGCTGTATAGTGATATAGCTATGCTGACTACGTTTTACCTACAAACAAGGACAGCTAGGGTGGATTACGTTACCGAACTACACGGTTGACTTACCCTTCCAATGACAATGAAGCATGTTTTAGCCGGAAGACTACAAAGTTTAATATTTATCATTCGATTGTGTCCATTTGTACCCCTCCAGGCTTTTAAAGAATCTCCAGAGTATGACGAGGGGAAGTTGATGAGGTAGCTGTAGATATTAGGATAGGAACGCAATCCATTCATTTATCGATACACGTTATAAGAAGCATTATATGCTTTGCTTTTATATGTTATGCTATGTACAGGTCTATGTTCTTAAATTGAAGTGCGCAGTGAACTCTGTGGCCTTGAAACTCGTGCTGGCACCATTCATTTTATATTCACTCCCGGCTGTCCCTGCCTGCCAGTATGGTGGTGTAAACAGAATTTGGTCACGTGACACCCGGAGCTCTATTGTTTCGATTTGGATATCAAATGACATCACGACACGGACATGGAGTTCATGAAGAAACTAAGTATTCTTCGTTTTTTCATGAACTTCGAAGTGTTCTTGATTTTATGCTTTTAGCTGCAATGCCATGCAGTGCGACGCTTCTGATTGGCTGTGCGTCGTGATTGAATGTGTTGCGTCACGTTGAATTTCGCTCTCAGTAATTTGTGTGCGTTCTTTCTTCATATTGATGATTTACAAGCTAATGATATTATATCTATAATTCCTCTGTCTTTATGTCTTTGTATGGGAAATAATTTGCCATCTGTTTATTCGTTCAAGGTTTGATTGTGGTTTGCGATGAGTTTTCGTTATTCTTGTGTATGGATGGCTCATTTCTCTCAGAGGCAGAAAGTACGCCGCCATAATTGACTAGACGTTCGCCTCTCCCAGAATCCATTTGGGATGTGTGATTATTGAAAATTATTATTAGGCAAAGTTTTAATTAGCATTTGAGGCCGCCGTAATTATACATTTCCATTTAGTGTGGCTGCACGCGCTGTCACGGCTGACAGGAGAGAGAGAGAGAGAGAGAGAGAGAGTCCGAGGTGCTTGTTTTGGTGTTGAAGAAGTGTCTCCCACAGATATGCTGAGTGACTTTGACACACCGCGATCAAATTATTGTGCTGTCATTCGTGCCACACATTCAGAGGCTTACAGATCATTTCTTTAACACGAGTCATTAATTTGTTACTAATTTAATTTGATAAAGCAAAAAAAAAACATTGCGTAATGAGACGTTATTAGACTGAATCTTTGTTTTTATTAAGTTCTGTTCGTCTTTTTTCCTCCCTCTCACAATCTGCCTCTCCTAATTCACTGTCAGAAAGTCTCTGGTTTGAAGTATTTGCAACCCAAGCTGTTCTTTGGTTTGGAGATCTTATCTTCTCAAACAGTGGAAATTTTGTGGAGAACTGTTAAAATGTGCCCGTGGAAATGTATATTGAAAGCAAGCGTATGAATGTTTTCTTCCTTTTGTCTACATTTGAATGCATGCTGGGAATCTGATTTATGACAGTTGTGACAGACAGTCTGGAGTTGTTTCCTCTCGTCCCTCTCTTCGAGCTTTACAGCTTAACGGCTGCATAAAAACACTCATTTTAATTTTTCCAAGGCTCTGAGCTGAATGTTCAGTGTGCCAGCGGTGCTTTTGTACTGTAGTTACTGGTGCTTAAAACCTTAAATTTGTCTTTTGTGAGATATCAGTAAATAGAAATGCTTTCAAAACCCAAAGTCACATTGACACCAACAAAACAGCCTACAAAAAAATGACAAAAAAATTAATTATGTGCATAAGGAATTACTTTGAATAAGTTCAGAGGTATTCACTTAGCTTTGAGTGCAACCTCCTGTTTCTTCCATTTTCTCACAGAATAGGTGTTTTTTGTGCTTATCCCTGTGTCAGATACAAAAATAATGTAAAATATTCATAAATCTATTCACTTCAGTGAATGAATGATTTGAGACTACAAGAAGCATATTTTCAGCCCCATCTGTTGAACTGTCACCACAGTCAGATAGAAAATTGTATGGTGTTAATGGCATATGGTTTTAGCAAAATAATATTTTAAATATCACACATACAGTATATTGTATGCAGGAGCTATTTTGGTTTTTGGTGTTGCTAGCTGATAATCAGACCTACATAAAATGGGGGATATTCTCTAAAAATCCTGAGAAAAATCAATTTATATGATTGGGAGGGCATATCATGTACTTGGCAGAAAATATAAGAACACACACATATATATATATATATATATATATTTAAATATTAATTATATCATTTTCATATGAAATTATATAATTAATATTTTGAAATTAATATTTCCTGATTATTATTATTTACAAATATCTCATGGTGTTTTTAATAATAAATAAATGTATTTTTCTTGTGTCGGGACATAATGTTTTTGTTGGGGTTTTTTTATATTAAGAGAAAAAAGAAATATGTATATTATTTCAATATATCTGAGTTACGGTCTGATGCACACATAATTTGTGTGATATTGTCATACTTTCGATAAAATAAAGAGAAAATCTAAAGAAATCAAACATTTATTTTAAGAATATTTCAAGAATTTTCTCCCATGAATATCAAGTTGAAATGTTGCCTTATTTTCAAGAAGAATGGAAGATAAATTTGTGTCTAAACATCCATTGTTTCTCTTTCCTGATGCACATTTCTCCTTCCTTTCCTCTGGAATGAGACCCTAGAAGTCCTGGAGATTCGGAGAACACACGCTGGCCCGATAGCGAGTCGACGCCTGCGCTCTGAGGCTCGCCGGAGTGTAAACCGGTGCTGACAACGGTATCACTGATACCGCCCTGAAAATGTATTCCCCGTGAAGGTCACAGGCAGAGTATTAAGATGCCTGGCTCAGCCCTATTAAAGCACAGTTGCATCTGGCCGGTATAAATTCCATTTCCTGTCCTCGTATCAGTCTAATGGTGCTTGCAAACACCAGAGCAGCTGTTTCCCTTCTGGCTGAGGTTCCCTGCCATACCCACTCTTGACCCAAACATATTGTGCAGGGAGCAGAGGAATGGCCAGAAACGAATTAGAGCTTGGGAAAGAGAGAGAGGGAGATTTCTGGCATAGTTTCATTCCCTTCTCTATTAGGCCTTTCAGGAATACAATATTCCCTTTGTCTCTTGAGGTTGGCCCACATTCCTAGAGTGGCTGAAGGCTGCTGTGCTTTTTACTTCCTGTGGTCAGGCTAGCTGCCAGGGGTCTCATGATACCAGGTTCGCCTAAAGCGTCCCAAGGGTCACGGCCGGGGTTGACACAGTATTTTGCCAACAACACGCTGATTTAGATTTAAGCAAGCCGACAGTGATTGGAAACGGTCTTTAACGCAGAAGAAGATAGAGCAGTACGAGTGTGACATCTTATTTTGGAGTGCATGACTTTCTGCATCTAAACCGAGCAAGCTTTCATCACGTCTCACACTTTCATCAAGGCTGATGTTATTTGTGAGGGAATTTGCAAGCTGATTGCAAAAGAGTCACAGAGGCAAGTTGCTTCGTTCACTCAAAATGCAAAGAAACAGGAACAAATTGACCTGTATTCAGAAATCAAGCCTGATCTCATCTAGTTTGTTCTCGGCTGATTCATTCACTCAATCACTTAGTTCACACTTTTCTTCACCTCTCTCTCCCTGATTGTTAGACTGGTAATCCCTCCATTTTCCTGTTTTTGTGTTTTGAGAGGTGTTTCTGTTCATTGCTCTTCAAGAAATGACTCAAATAAGCCCACGATCTTCCTTGTACGTTTTAAACGTTGAAGTGATGACTTCCTCAGTTAATTAAGGACACAATGTGCTGGAAACATTAAGTGTAACCTCAGCCAATTAATTTGAAAAAGACCCTATTACATAATTTGATTACCAGTTTGGTGTATTTCCACATTTTAAATCTTTGCTGTGTTAGCACAAGAATTGTAGAAATTGATGTTTTGGCCTCATCATGTGTAATTACGGCCTGGATTCATGACATTTGTCAGATGTTTGTCTTTCTTTAGATTTAGTCATTTAGCAGACGCTTTTATCCAAAGCGACTTACAAGTTCTTTCAGTCCAGAAACTGCTGGAGACTACTATGCATGCTTTTATTTCTACACAATCGGACTATTTTCATGCCTTATATCTAGGCACAAGTGAATTCTTGGTTGCACACCTTCAGTATGTGCAAAATCCTTCAGCAAGGCTTTTAGCTAATACCAGGAAAAGGGAACATGTTGGTCCCATGTTGGTATCTCTTCATTGGATCAGCAGGCCCGTTCGCTCACAAAAAGATTTTAGTACAAAAACTATAACTTTAAAGACTTAATCCTCGTTCTAATTCTACAGCTATAATGATAATGACAGATGATATGATATTGTTGGAATTATTTTCAGAATAATTTTTTTGCATCGATAAAATCATTGACGTCGATCCAATCAACCGACAATAGAGCTCGAGCATTTAAAGTGACAAATGACACCACTGCAGTGCGTGCTTATAATAAACAATAACCAATGTTATTGTCCGAGGCTAATAGAGTTATTGTTTTAGTTATCATTCTTGGTGTAAACAGACTGCTGGAGCTAACCATCCAAACCATGACACATGATTGAAACAGTATACCAGAGTGGGACATATTGAAGTCCCCCTTTTTTTAGCGATAGCCTTTGGTTTAGATTTACAGCTTACAGTTTTGTGTAAGATTCAGTCCTCTGTATAGAGTCCAGTTTACCTGATCTAAGGCTTATTGCATTTATAGCAATATAGCTGCTTTATTTTAGCGCTCTTCTACTTCAACATTTCTTGTTTAATTCCATGTATTATCTACCGTTTCTATTGTAATTTTGAAACTCACTACCAAATTGTGTGTAAAAAAAAAAGCTTCTACACCAATGCTATTTTCAGTGTATCATAGCAAGTGATGTTTTTTATTATTATTTAAATACTGTTATAAATGCCTGATGGAACGTCTGAAATAGTCTATGAAATGGAACGGTAACCAAAACGATTTTTACATGCATGTATCATAAGCTTTCTGTTATATGTTTTGGTAATTTGAGCTCCATGTGGATGGCCTCAAATACACTCCAGTTTTGATTTTATGGGATCATTTAAGTGTCTGCCTCTTAAAACCAGGAAATCCTGAGCAGGACAAAGATTCTTATCTGTGTATTTGGGCTGATTGGACATTACTGCCTTGATCACAGCACTCTTTTCTGCTCCATTCTGCATCATTCAAGTCACGGTGCAACTAGCAACGCTTCGCCAACTGGAGCCTACAGCTAATTGCTTTGTTTTTGCACCCAGTTACTGCTGTCTAGGGAGCATTCTGTCTGTGTACTCCTGTATTTGGATCTCACAATTACTGTCAAAAAGGCATTCATTTCCAGAGAGGAAATTTTCTTTGAAAAAACGCTTGGAATTTCTTCAGCTGCCAATGACGGTGTAAATAGTCTGTGTCGGCATGTGCTAGTATTTAAATGGTTTTGCATTAGGGAAGTTGAAGACTAATCCAAAACCACTGAAGTGTCCAAGCGGAGTGATTCGAAAAGGCAAAGCCATTTAGATCTGCTCCTCACAGATACAGAGCTCTTGAGCAACCCTCAGAGAACTCGCAATTTACGCCACTGGAAGATCGCTTACGTTCTTCACACAGCTATTTGGGTGAAAAAATGCAGAAAAGGGATTTTCCACCACACATAATTTACAGCATAGATTACCAACATGTGTTGTTTTGTGGTGCCTCGTGATAACGGAATAAATACATATTTAAATAAAAAAATAGGCAAAATAAAAGGGTAAATGCCTTCCACCGGTTTGGCGCGGTTCAAACCGCGGCGAGAACAGGAGATGGAGTCGCTGTGGTAACGGATGGCGTTGACATGTTTCCGTGCGGGAGCCAGACGGCGCGAGTCTCTGTCGCTCTCACGCACTCGCCGCATTAATCCGCTCTGTTGGAGAGTCTTATCCTGCTTGTTAACAGGGTGTAAATTCAAATCCTCTCTGGTTAAAATGCGTACACATACACTTCCTGAGCTGGGTTTGGGGGGTTTCTAGCAGGGTGTCCTTAGAAATATCATTGACAGCAATTGCCATCTTGTTATAAACAGTTGCTATGGCAACCTCCCGCACAGCAACGTGGGTCAGATCTCTCAGGCCCGATGGGTGGGAACATTGGCCTCCTCCAGTCCTCCTCACAAGTAGTGCAGTGAGCTCATGTTGGAACACGGTGTGGAAAACGGTAATACACAATAATTGGAGTATGAATGCAGTTTCAGTGTGTCTGAAGTGTCGGACTTGCAGAGAACACCGAATCTCCACACAGAGTGTTTGTGCAGCAAAGTATAATTCATTCCTGCTTGCATCAATGCTCAACTGGCTCACGGTCTGAAAAATGTTTATACTCTGGCATATTGAAACACATTCCTTTCTGCAAAACCAAACAGACAGATCGTTATTGTATTCTGATATCCATTTGCAGTCAATGCCAGTGAAATGAAGCTAAAAATAGATTGCGGACACAAATATTTGAGAAACTAGCGTCACTCGGTTTCATAACCTCACTGGTGGAATTTGGTTATAATGGGCATTCAAGAGGTCTTGTCCATTTAGCTGAGTGTATTTTAAAGCTCGTCTCTCAAAAAACCCTTTCAAAGAGATTAATATACATGTTTGGAGAAGTAAAATGGCAGTTTTAAACAATTAGACAGTTGAAGTGGAACCCTGTGGGACGTGGGACAGCTCCATCTTGTTGTTGACTGAGAGAGAAGTGGTGAGAACACGCAGAACCGTGTCCGAGCGAATGTAAACAACATGACACCTAGCACTGCGGCGCTTAGACTCACTGGCGTTCTTTTCTCTCTGGCTCGCTTTCGTTCATACTTACGCTACCCGTCTCCCCTGCTGTTAACGTGCATGTTTCAGTTAGCAGGTCTGAGTTGGATGCAGTGCAGCACAGTTTATCCTGGATCCCCGGAGAGGGCCCATATGGCGCTGTACTGCAACTCGCAGCGAAGTTTGCTGAACTTGAGAGTATACATTTGTGATCCTGTTTTTGTCTAAAAGCTCTTGCAGATCCTTCAGAAATAAATCTGCAGAATGGAAGGTCACATGAAATCCCTGTTCTGAAAGTCCAGTCACAAATGAGACTTAATTTCTCAGTTGATTAGCCTAGATCAGGGGTGCCCAATCCTGCTCTTGGAGACCTTCCTGGATGGAGTTCAGCTCCAACCCCGATCAAACCAGCTAATTAAGACCTTCATGAGCGCTTGATAATTACAGACAGGTGTGTTGGATCTGAACTCTGCGGGGTGATAGATCTCCAGGAATAGGACTTGGCACTTCTGTCCTAGAGTTTTCAATCGTGCACTTTTTGTTTGTTTCTCTTATTTGATTCAGTTCATGGAGCTCTCGCCTAACGAGCTGATGATCTGAATCAGGTGGGTTAAATACGGGAGATGTACAAAATATGCGGAGCGTTGGATTCCCAGGACCAGGACTGAAAATCAGCGTCACTAATGAGATTAAATGGAGAAGTGGGGAATTAGGGTTACGTTTACATGACAATGTACTAAAAATGGAAAAGTTTTTCCTTCGCATTTTTCGCATGCGAACAACAACGTCAAAATAATCCCCCCTACACATGGATCCGTGAAAACAATTTAAAACGCTGTGTTATGCTGCCAGGCCAGTAGTTGGTGATGTGGCTTTGTAAAGAAAAACTATGCACCTATAGACTGAACATGTAATATACGTGTGTATGACGTCACCATTTGCACATTCACGTTTTTTGTAGTTTACACAGAGACAATAAAGGTATAGATTTAAAAAACTTGCACTTTGAAACCTGTGTTTAAAAGTTTGTGTTATCGCCCCCCAAAATGCCATTGTTGTTTAAATGAATGGCCAAAACGCATAAAAAGTTTTCTGTTTTTAGTTGAAAACGGTGTCGTGTAAATGACCCCTTAGGCTCAATTCAGGCTTTTCTCCTGAGGAAAGGACAACAAGATTTTGCTCAGATTTAACAATTTAGGTTTTTAATATGAATCTAAAGATTTCTCATTAAGACCAAATTAAATGAGTTGTGTTCCCCAAATGTCATTAAAACAACATTTGTTTATATTTTAAGTGTAGAATAAATTGTTGGAGACATTATGTATAAAGTTATTTTATACCATTGTCTTAACTAAGAAGTAACAAATAACTTACCTGAGATATCACACTGTCTTCGTAAATGGTAAAATTGATTTGATGCAATAAAAAAGTGATTCAGACTCTTTGTTTAGTCAATCAAAAGGCTTTACTTCTCTCATCTGTCAACAACAGCTTGAAGTTGGTTAACACAAAACATGTTTTTGCATTCCAGTGTGCTGCTTTTGAATTGTTTTTGTATGTAAAATGCGCTAGACTGACAGTTTGTGCAGCCTCTCGCGCATTAACGCCACATTTTTAATACACCGTGTGTTGAGACTATGGAAGACCGAGGTATACTTAATTTTAAGCATTCAAGATTGAATATGTACAGCTGTTCATCACACTGAGAGCTTAAATGTGCTTGAAAACAGATGCCAAACTTGCTTTGCTTGTGCTCAACAGGTACAAGCTACATGGTTGTAGAAAGCCTCTAATGTGTCCAAGTCGATGGATAAGTCAAGAAAAACATCTGAGTAATGCATTTTCCCTTTATCTGTTCTTCTACATCTACAGAAACTATAGTGTTATTTGTCAGAACTTCACTCACTCACGCTCTCTCCAGTCACGAATTAAACGTGTAATGTCTCACTGTTCAGTATGTCTCTCTAGCAGCTCATAGCCGTGGTTTGGGTTTCTTATGTTTCAGTGTAATGCCCATGTGGCGTTCCTCAGAGGACTGGATCGTATGGCCCTTCTGTGATGTGAGTAATTACGCCTGAGCTGTGAGAAATGATTATCACCTGGACGCAGATTGCATTTCAGCATCTCGGGTTTCTCGTTTATGAGCATTTTAACTCCTAATGCTGGTTTCTTTCACTAGTTTGATCTGTTTCACAGTCTAAAGAATGTCTGAAACCTCGCTCTCTCTATTTATCAATGCACAGACAGCGTGCTGATCTGTATTACTGGGTGTTTGGTTACTTTACAAGCCATCCCTAATGCCCTTGAAACATTCCAGGTTTGGTATTTTAAACAAACATTGCTTCGAGAGAGTGAGGGAAAGCTAGAGAGTGCCACAATGCTTTTAGAAAGTGGATATATGAGGTTTCCAACAGCAAACACACTGAGAGTCTTTGAGGCATTAGGCCCTCACCTATCCAAGTCTCATTAGGGCTGAAAAATGTCACCCTCATTAAAAATTCAATTAGACTTAATTGAGGTCTAATGTAAAAATAAACGACAGGGTCATGTTTATTATTTTACTCTCACCTCAGACATTTTTTCAGTCCTCACCAATTTTCTCAATTGGATTTCCTTCTTGAGTGTGTTTTCTTTGCCTGAGTGGCCCTCTCACTTTTATCACTTTACTGAGAGATTGAATTATTCTTTACCAGCCAAATGAGTGATAGCTTCATCATCTGTAACGTCTAAACACACCCTGCAGTCCTGCCCTTTTACAATGTCTTGCTCTAGTTTGAAGTGTAAAAGTTTTTCCGATTTGCTGAAGGTTTTTTTCCTGCTCTGCAGGTTTACATTTGGTTGCTGTCACTTCTGGCTTACTGTTTCAATTCGGCATGTTTTAAGCGGACGATTGAATTTTGGTCTGCTACCTAATGCACTCAATTTTTAATGAATTACTTCAGGTTTGTTTTTTTAGTTCATTAAGAATTGGAGTAGAAAAACTGAATTAGCATCTTTATGCCAGCAAAAGCTGCCTTTTTAAATGAATTAATTACCACAATCAATTCACATATACCCTACCATTTAAAAGTTTGGGGTAAGCAAGTATTCTTTTTCTTTGGAACAAAGTTATTACTTTTATTCAGCAAGCATGCCTTAAACTGATCAAAAGTGGCATTTATATTGTTATAAAAGATTACAATTAATGCTGTTCTATTAAACTTTCAATTCTTTGAAAAATACTTTACGGTTTCCACCAGAACATTAATCAGTTTTTAATATCAAACTGTTTTCATCATTGATGATATTATGATATGTTTCTTGTGCATTAAATCAGCATATTAGAATGGATCATGTGACACTGAAGACTGGAGTAATGATGCTGAAAATACAGCTTTGCCATCACCGGAGTAAATTACATTTTAAAACTTATTAAAATAGAAAACATTTTCGTAATTTCACAATATTACTGCTCATACTGTATTTTTTGGTCAAATAAATGCAGCATTGGTGAGCAGAAGAGACTTCTTTCAAAAACATTTCAAAATCTTACTGTAGTATTTTATTGTAAACAGAGAAAATAAGTTTGTGGAGTTGTGCATCACAATATTGTACATGCAGAACAATATATCCATCAACTAAATGTGAATTTTCTAGCTTCTAGAAATAAACAGTTGAACCAAAACAAAGACTGGTAGCACTTTATTTTACAGTCCTGTTCCCTATGTACTATGTACTTATTATAATTATTACAATAACTGGGTAATAACCAGGTACTAACCCTGAAACTAACCTTAACCCATATAGTTACCTTATATTAACCAGTACTTTCTTAGGTAAGTACACTGTAAGTACACGTACTGTAAAATAAAGTGCAACCAAATATTGAGTTGTTTTTGTTGTTGTTCTGAAAATGTTTGGTTAGTTCACCCGAAAATTTAAATTCTGCCATTAATTACTCACCCTCATTGCTTACTGTGTCACCAGCGTAAGGATAATCACAGGGAAGAGAAGAGATTGTTGAATGAAGTTATTATTTTTGTTTTTGCACACAAAAAGTATTCTCGTCACTTCATAAAATTAAGGTTGAACCACCACGATGTCTTTAGTACCTTTCTGGACCTTGAAAGTGTTGATTATGTTGCTGTCTATGGACGAATCATACCTCTCGGATTTTCAAAAATAAACATCACGAACGAAGATCTTATGGGTGTGGAACGACATGAGGGTGAGTAATTAATAACAAAATTTTAATTTTGGGGTGAACTAACCCCGATTTTTTGGGACATTATTGTTGTCCCATTGTATTAACTTGTTCAAGGTTGCTGGTTTGATGTTTTCAAGTTCCTTGTGATGAATTCCCACTGCCGTCGGTCCATCCTTGTTGAAGATTCTTGAACTATTTCCACCATTGATAAATAAAGTTTTGATTTAGAATAACACTCTATTAAACTGTCTGTTTCTCTGCCTTCATGCCAAAGAAAAAAGTTCTGAGGCTTACTTACCCTCTGTCCCAAATCCCCTGCATAGGTTGTGTTCTCTGGCATGACTCCTCTGCCATTCCGGGCCCTGCACACTGTCAGGAAAGTACTTTATTCTGTGGTGCTATCAGCACTAGAGGAAGACAGCGGTGAAATTTGCCGTGAATCAGCACTGTGCGTGCTAATGTCTCAGATCTCCTCCCGTCCTCATTTCCTGTCCTGAGAGAACCAGGCCGTACTGTGACACTTCACTCCTCTGTAGTCAGCAGACGAGTAGGTCTCTTTCTCTCGCTGTCTCTCTTATCTCTCAGCCCAGTCACAGCCTCACAAACTCAAATCACTTTGCCCCATTTGACTTTTCAGGGAAGGGCTAAAAAAAGACACACTCGACTTGACAAAGTTGGCTTTTCTAATGGAGACAGTCTGTGCCACCCTACCGGGGGAAATGGTACATTTTGTCTGGAAGCTCATGGATAAATAGATTAAAAGTCGTCATCATCAGTTTTTTTGTGTAAAGTCGTAATTAATGTCTTTCTTTTAAATATAGTCAGGTTTTTTTATATTTGTGTATTTTTGACCATTTTACTATAATATATAAGACTATATAAAATTTTAGTCATTTGATGTTTTTGAATTTTGAAAGATCTATTTACATTATATACAAAATATATGTAATGAATGGGTGAGTCAGCGGATGAGATCAAAATGCAGGCTTTATTGAAGCACAGAATAGTGTAACAGGCAGGGTCAGACGATAGCAAACAGGGATGTCGGAGATAAGGCAGAGTCATAAACAGAACACAGGCGGGTAGGTCGAAGGCAGGCAGCAGGCAAACAATAGTCAAATAATCCAAAGCAGTAAATCCAATAAGGTAGGCAGCAAAAAATCAATAAACAGAACAGACAGGCAGGAAACAAGACCGGGAAAACAAGACACGGAATAACGCTCAGAAATGATAGTGGTTAGCTAATCAAGACTTTGCTGTTGGTTTGATGTGAGAATGGTGCTTATAAGTGGTAGGTGATGTGTTTCAGGCGCGAGTGTAATCAGTCCAGGTACGAGGGGTTCATGGGAAATGTAGTGTGATACCGAAATGGGTGAATGTGTGTGTAGTGCATTGTGGGAGGTGAAGTCCAAGGTGAGAGTGTTTGCGTGTGTGTGTGTGTGTCCGGAGTGAAGTGCCCTCTAGTGGTTTTTACGGGCACTTCAGCTGACAATCGTTACAATATATAAAAAATAATGTCTTTTTTAAATGAGATTAGTAATAGTATTAGTGTTAGTATTATTAATAGTATGTATATGTTTATATTATGTTTAAAGACTGCTTAATATATTGCATTATGTGTAGCATGTTGTTTTGGCAATGTAGGCAACATTTTGGCAAAATTTTGATGACAGTAAGTTTAAATTATTTATGAAGCATCCTTTCTGTATCATCTTTCTCAATGAACCCTTGTTTTGTTTTCCAAAACATTTGTTGACAGTATTGATACTGATTGAAGTACATTTGGTACTTGTAATGTTACTTGGGAAGTTTCTGAACCCTTCTGTATGGTCATATAGAGTCCAGTCACATGGACATCAACTCAAGCGTCCATATGTGGTGGTCAGTTCCCACACAAATGGGTTGTTTTCCTCATCTCACAAAATGACCCCTGTTGGCTTTCATAGTCGTTACCCACGTGGTCTGCCCTAACTTATTTCAAAGCTTGCTGTGTAAACCCTCCACAGGTGATGAGTTGTAGAGGCAGTAAAATGCACTGGGCTGTGACCTGTTTGGACCAGTACAAGTCCAACTGGGCCCATTATCAGACCCGCTTCACTGAATTGCCAGGAATAACAGAGAAATTCTGGTTCAGACTGTGTGCTAGGAAAGGTCAAAGGTCACAATGATGACTTGAAAATGTGCTGACACCAGGGAAGTGTGGCAAGACAATCATCCTTCATACCAACCTCTACCAACTCATACACTGGAGAAACTGTAAAAACTCATTTTCCTAAACAGTACTTTGTCGGTACTCCAGTCAAAATATCTAAATATCCTTAAAACAAAATAAAATGACTTCAGAAGCAAAAAAAAAAAAGTTTAAAACTAACATCACAAAAGAGAAAAAACTGCCAGTGAACTAATACTAAATAAATTTGACAAAAAAAAAACTGATTAAGAGCTGATTTTGTCCAAGCATTTGATAATTTATTATTTATAGCGCACAAAAACCATTAAACTACAATGTCATGAACAATGTCCAGAAGCTGATTTGGCATAGCAGTTTTTTCTTATTAGGATTTTTGCATGCATTTCAAAAGGATGAGTACTTGCGACAGAATTGATACGGTAAAACCATTGTTACTCTTTACATCACTGTGTATCAAGAGCTGAAATTCAGAAATGGTGAAAGGTGTTTTGTTTCCGACACTCCCTGTAAGAGGCAGACCAATCGCAACAGACTAGCCCGTCTGGCCAATCAGAGCAGAGCAGGCTCTCAGAAAGCAGGGGTTTAGAGAGACTGAATCTTCGAACTAACTGTTTTCAGAGTTCATGTTCAATGTATATTATGAGTTAATGAAAGTATTTTTTGACCTTGGATGCATGTAAACCTATTGTAGGAGACCTCCAAAACAAAATTAGTAGCCTTTAAAATAGCATAATAGAGGCACTTTAAAGAGGTAAATGAGCCAGGCATCTCAGTTGCTCTGCTGATGTATCCAAAAGCAGCCTCTCAACACCTGTGGGGTTAATCATCTGATTTAGGACCCTGATGTTAAGTCTTGTCGGAATAGGAATATGACCCAGATGGGTCATTCTATTATCTAATAACACAGCACCTCAGTCTCAGCTGCCCCTAACCTCATCCAAACATCTGCATGTAGCCACACACAAAATCTGCATAAGCTAATTACAGCTAATCACATTCAGTAGGAGATGGAACTGTTGAAAAGACCTTTAAAATATTGGCACTGTTCTTCCTCCTTGATGACGTTCATTAAAGAGAAGGTGAGGGGGAGGGCCTGTTGTGTTTTTGTTGCTCGAAGTGAGAGTGCTTCAATTGGTCCGTGTGTGTGTGTGTCTGAATATGTTTAGTTTTAATTGCCGAAAGCAAATTTAGGTTCGAAGATTGCTCCCAGTTTGTCCAGAGTTCACCATGGCAACACCAATCAAATTATAAAAAGTGTATTAAGAATCAGCCTCAGATTCATTGCCATTTTAATAAGCCTCACATCTACCGCTGAGGAAAGAGAGGGACCACAGATTGTCTGGCTAATTTTACAGTTATGTTGTGCCCGTGACATTTCTCCAAGACATCTCATATAACCTGAGACTTCCCTTTTGTTAAATATAACCTCTACCTAGAGACCTGAGCCGACCAAATAAATGTTGTTTAAAACAAACACAGGTCAAAATATAAAACTAAACCCATAAAGTGCTGTACTCCTACTCAGACAGTATAAATACAGAATTATATCTTTAAGTATATTTACACACATTTTAAAAGTTTGATTTCTTTCAGTGAAGAAAAAACATTGTCTTTTAAAACTGTCATGTAAATTCTGCAGTCTTTTTGTTTCTTTTTGTAAAGTCTGCATTAAAGACCTAGATAATACAATGGGAGAATCAATACCTGTACGGCCAAAGAACCAGAAAAGAGTTTGATGATAGAGAAAATCCTGATGAGTGATGCCCAAGTTGCTTCTTTTTTGCTGAAAAGGTAAGGGAATTCATTATTGTGGAGATTCTCTCTAAAATTCTAAGAATCAGCGTCATTTACTTTACAAAAAACTCGATCATGCTGTTTCACGTCGCATCGATAGATGGCAGTGCTGCGTCTGACACCACTGAGATATTTGTACTTAAAGTACGCAAACGCTAGCTAAAAAACTATTGAATACACCTTTAATATTGAAATGATTGTATGTTTCATGTATCTTCTCCTCAACCATGTTGAAAATTACAATTTTTAATTTTGTAGAGATTGGCCTAAATGTTAATAATGGTTCATTTTAATTTGGCTCTTGCCTCCATGTTCTGGTTACAAATAGTTAGTGACAAGGTATAAATACAGGAAGTTCCACTTCTTGGCAGCGCCTCGTTGCTAATGAATGCATAATAGATTGCTGACCGGTTTTAAGTTGAGTAAATAGAGTGTTAATGCTAATCACCAGAGAGAGGGGAAGATTAAAACAGCTCTTTTCTTTGTTGGAAACTGCAGAAAACCGACAGACCCTGACAGGTTGATTGATCATCGTTTGATATTGCTGACAACAGATAGAAGCAAAAGTCTGTCAAATGTGACCATTCGTTTGATCCAGCCACCTATTACCAATTGTGCTTCAGGAATATGGGTTTCAAGGACTGCATGCTTTTCAGCATAGAGCAATAGCGTCTGAGATGTGAGAATAGATCCCATGTGCTTTCTATTAAGAGCTGGTCATCCAGTTGGAATTACTTGGGCTTGGACAAATTGCTAAACCAAGAAAGATAAGAGATCTTTTCCAAACACTCGGACACAGGCGGCTCTGTTTTGTGTTCCTGTGTCCACACTGCAACAGACGAGTGACCCCTCCAGCAAACAAAAAGCATCCTTGACCCGCCTGGCAAACACGGCTGAAAATTGGCCTTTTTATGCCCGACTTATCTGACTCTCCATCCCAGCCTTCCCTTCACAGAGCAGCCAAACACACTACGCACACCCGTAGTAGCTGGGTACACCAAGCCCTGTAGTCAGCATGAATACAGCCATTGATAACAAAACACAAGCTGATGTTGTTCAAACTCCCCGCCGCACAGAAAAAGGCTCACGGCACACATGTTTGGCAGCCGGTCTTTCGAGTGGCGCATGAAAAACGTCTTTTATTGCTAGCTTTGGCTTTTGTCACAAAACAACATGCAATATTTCCCCCTCCGTGCCTTGGATCAAGATAAGTGCGGCGTGAGTGTGCGTTTGGCTCTGCACAAGGACAACAGCCCCATTCTGACACCGAGAGATTCGGCTTTCGCCCTCCGTGTTGTCTCAGTGGGCCCAGGATGTATGTGCCACATAAAATAACACATCAGGGCTGCTATAAAAGACCTCATATCTCTCCATAGACACTAAAACGCAGTCTTGCGAGATGTTTCGGTGTGTTTGTGCGTGTGTGTTGGATTTAGGCAGTCGCTAAGCTTCTTAAAGGTGTGTGTTGGTTCCCTGGAAGCTCCAGTGTGAGGGAGTGTGTCAACGCTTTAATATTCCAGGGTAATTCTCCTCAAATATCTCCTCTCATTCCCAGCCACTGAAATCCTCTTAACGTTGGAGTCTATCTATTCACCACGTTTCCCGTCCTCTTCTCTTTCGTTGTCTCTCTTTCCTCTTCTCCAGAGAAGTAAGAGCTCAAGCAGCGAGTCTTTCTTGACTAAATTATTTGTTTGCGTTTGTTTACTGAGACGCTCTTCTTTATTCGCAGATCAATTGTGCGTCGGTCTGGCTCTGTGTTTGAGGGAAAGCCATTTCTCTGTCGTTCTCTGCCGAATCTCAGACAGATCGTCTGAATGTCGAGTGCATATTGATGCAGCGTGGTTACGTTCGGGTCCAGAACGAGTGCCACCGTGACATTTTCTCACACGGGACTATAATTGACTTGTTAGAGTTGCTGTCAGTTGCACAGGTGCTCACCTGGCGGTGTCAATTCGGCAGGTCTCCATCATCCAGACCTCTTGTCTGAGAGTCTGGCACGTGTTTACACACAATCTCAGCTTGATTATAGATAAAACACACTCTACCGATAGATGCCAAAGGTGAACGGCACATCTGTTGCGTATCCGTACTCTCCTCCAACTTACAGGAAACAACAGAGAGTTCTGTCCGATGGACGCTGGAGTCAGGTACAGGCTGCTTTGAATTAAATCTGTAATCCCCAACACTTAAAGTCAGTCTGATTCCCACATACATTTGTTTAAAGTTCATGAATTATTTATACGTAAACGCTCTGTAAAATATGTACATCAATACCCAATGCACGCGCACACGCACAGCTTGTCAGCATGATAAAATGAGGCTATTCAAGGTGCCTATTTTGCTTGTTTATGGCGGGGTGGATGCACTCTGGGCTCAGAATGGCATAATAATGACGGAGACTCTTAAATTATGAAACAATGGATGGTGTGCATCAATTAACAGCCATTTGCTCACATCCGCAAACAGTCTTGTCAAAGCGAAGGGGTTCGTCTGTTTTGCAGTTAATGCGTATGTGCGTTAGTTCGTCCATGGGTGTTTGTGTATCTTGGCGACTACTGGTGATCTGGAGACAGGGAAGGGAGCACTCGATCAATTAGTCATGTTAATGACATCATCACAGGCAGCTTGACGTTAAAATGATGTGCTAGTGTTACAGTAAAGGGGTGTGTCCGACTACAGTCCCCCTCAGTGTTGATGCTGTGGGAGGTGTGTGTGTTGCTTTATCTGCTCACTGTGAGAGTGTGTTTGGAGGGAGGTGGTTCTTATCACTGATAAGGGAAGGTGCTCTGTTTATTTTTTTGACCCTGCACCCTGGGTGCTCAGACTAGTGGGGGGGCCGTTGAAGTCCTCAAGTTGGTTAAATCTGGAAACTCAATTCCATGGACTTTCCTCACCATATGTGGAAACCCATAGGAAAGAAATCTCTTTAATATCTCTATTGTTTTTTATTGACAGCAATGAGTTAAACTACAGAACGAGTAGAGATGTTTGCATTTGCTTTTCTTGCTGCTCAGACTTTTCTCATGTTGTGAGACGTCAGCATTTCAAATTTGAACTTAATAATGTCTTACCTATCTATACACACCTCCTAAGATTCTGGAGTATGTAAGCAAAAGAAATTTCAATAAAAGTTCTTTGGAGAGATGTTAGCCACTCGTGTTGTTTGGCAACAACTGTCTCATTTGTTTCAATTTTAATGTCAGAAACACTTTACGGTAACTTTCAGTTTTGTAGCATTAAATGCAACATCATTAATTTTAATCAGAGGGACCCAAACTTTTTACTAGGAAAGGCCAAAAATCTAACTTGATTGAGGACCTTTGGCCAAAAGTAAATGTGGCATTATATCCACATACTATTAAAATAGAATTTTTTAATTCAAATTCAAATGTATTCTCTACAATTCAATTGAAAAGTACAACAACAAAAAAAAAAAAAAAAAAAAATATATATATATATATATATATATATATATATATATATAGTGGCCTAATGGTCAGAGAGTCAGACTGGTAACCATAATTCTCAATACTGGCAGGAAAAGACTGAAGTGCATTTGAGCAAGGCACAACCCCCAATCACTCTCCGGGTACCACTGCAAAAATGGCTGCCCACTGCTTCGGGTGTGTGTGTCCAAAATTTGCAGTGTGTGTGTGTTTTCACTACTCACTACTCCTAATGTGTGTGCACTAACTCAGAGGACAAATTCCGAGAATGGGTTACCATACTTGGCCTTCACATGTTACTTTCATATATATATAGCATAAATCTGCATTATTTAAAATGCTATGGACAGTTAAATTAACATTAATACATTTACTTTAGTTCATGGTATTTAATTCATTAACTAAAGACTCCAAATTGAAACTTATTGTATAGTATTATCTTACATTCTCCAAATGAATTTAAAGAAAAACATCTTAGATAAAGTCTGTACTTAAATGTAACACAACTAAGAAGTCATTAAGTCTCTACAGCAGCCTCTGAGCAATAACATTTTCCTCTGGCAGTTCATTTCAAATTCCAGTTAATGCTGAAACCCAAAACATCACTTTCCAACTGGGCAGTACTGTCAAAACACTGTATTTGGGCATCTGCACCGTTATTTCACACTCTGATTACTCTTTTTAGAAAAGAAGCCTGGAGATGCCGTTCCACTGAATTCCGTCTTGATGAGAGTAATGAAGCTCAGAGAGAGAGAAAGATGGGAAGATAGACTGATGTTTGACCCGAAAAGCTTCGACATGCTATCCAATCAGGACTGATTAAAGCTGATGGAGTTTGAAAGCCATGTGTGTGCATGTGCGCTTTTGAAGTGAGGAGGGGGGCACTCTTGGATTCGGCTGCTGTCATCTTCTTTTGGGGTTTGCCTGACAAAATAAGCCACCCCTCCCTCTTGTGCTCTTTTCATAACCCCCCTCCACTTTACAGTACCCAGTCTCAGCCCACAGAACTGCAGTAATTTACCGATGACCATTTGTCTTTTGTCTGCCTTTTACAGCGCTGTTATAAAACTTGTGGTGTTGCTTATGCCATAAAAGAATAGAGTTAGAGTGTGCAAAGGCGCTTCATTAAATCTTTTGTGCCATTTTGAGAAGCTTGTTTGGACGCTGCGGTGAAAGACAAAGACGGGATGGAATGACTGTCTGCTGTTGGTTTCCTGAGCTCATCAAGCTCTCATTCCCTCCTTCAAATAAATCAGACCTCTTTCAGTTGGTGTATCAGCTACCTGTCAAGTACCTCCCTCTTTACTGCCACCTTTTCTTATGGAAAATGAGCTTTACTTTCACTTTCGTGACAAACAATACTGGAGTTCTTGCATTTGTGTCTAATGTTTCCTATCTTTTGCTGCTTCTTCTTTTTTTTTTTTATTTACAACAAACACAGACCCTGTTTTTATGGCTCAAAACCAGGGATTATATTTATTTATGGTTTGCATATTGAAGGTTTGGTGGTTTTGAGCTTATTAAAGGATTAATTCACCCAATATATATATATATATATATATATATATATATATATATATTCCTTTTACTCACCTTCATATCATTCCAGACCTGAATGACTTTCATCCATAGAACACAAAAGGAGAAAGGAATAATGTAGTTGGTTGTATATTTGAGTTACAATGAACTGAAACTTTAAAGCTTCAAAAAGGGCACAAAGTAAAATAAATGTATATCATAAAAGAAGAATGTATATCACATCTTCTATAGCTTTATGTGAGGAATAACTGTTTGTCATTTTGGATCACTTTTTTCCCATTACACAGAAAAGGGGAGCATAATACTTTTTTCAAATGAATTATGTAAGCATGTTTTTATATTTTTCGGTTGTGTGTTTTTGAAAGCTTAAATGATTTCCATTCTCAGCATTACTATGGAAACCACTATCACCCCCCCCCCCACACACACACACACACACACTCTCTAAACTAATAGAGGGACATCAAAGCGTGTATTGAGAACCTCCCCAGGTTCCCTGCTCACCACACTGATTGTTCCTGTATCCATTCACTGAGCCCTCCGTCCACACATCAAAGATCCTTTAGCCAATAATGTGACTATTATGCTTCCTTGCAAAAGAGCACAAAAGCAATGAGGATTTAAATGGAATTATATTGGGATCTGTGTGTGTGTGATTTGTGTGAGCTTGATTGTGAAACTGTGTCTGTGTGTATGTGGAATGTAGAGGGTATATTCTTCACTAATACTCAAATCCTCCCTGGGCTGTTTGAAGAATGACAGGCAAACACTTCTTGGTTGTAATGATGGTGTGAGGTTAGATTGAGTATGTGTTTGTGTGCATGGGTTAGTTAGTGTTAGTGAGTGATTAATTTGGTATGGGAGCAATATTAAAGATGTCAGTGAATAGATTGAATAAAAGGTCCAATATAGGTTATTTTATATAAAATATGCAATGACATGGAGCAAGTGGGCTGTCTCCCTCACTCTCTCACTTCACTTCCTTTCAATTCTCTATGCTGAACTAAAAAAAAAGGCAATAAATGCCAAAAAAAAAACTATTAAAAAGAAGTAATAAAAAAAAAAAAAACAATATACATTGATCTATATACCACCAAAAAGATCTTGCCCGCTATTGACTACCATAGTATTTATATTTTCTACTATGGTAATAAATGGGGAATCGAGATCTACTTGGTTATTGACATTCTACCAAATATCTTTCTTTGTGTTCTGCAGAACAAAGAAATTCATACAGGTTTGGAACCACATGAAGGTGAGTAAATGATGAAAGAAATTTCATTTTTTGCTGAACTATCCCTTTAAACTTGAAGTTGAAATGGAAACAGATGTTGCAATTGTCTTTTCTTCCCTATTGTGAAGAACATATTGTGAGTGAAACGACGGGGACTTGATTTTGACCATTAGGGATTGATTGGGTTTTTGAATGGTTGTGATTCGCTATTATTTCAATATTCCATAAAAAAAAGAAGTGTCAATTTTGATTTCATGACAACTTTAAAACGTCTGTTATTATATGGAAATATAGTAAATGACCCAAATTCAAAGCAGATGCAGAGATGGAATTTGTGTGAAGACGCAGCACATGTATTTATTTAAATCACAGCCTTTGCAGTTGTATAATATCACGCTTTCTTTTGATTAATCGTGAAGCCCTAATAGATGCACTCTTCAACATTAAGATAAAGCATATTTTGACCCTTTTTAGGTGGTGATAATATCATCCTCCACACATGATTACCCTGCTAGGATATCTCTGTGAAAATGACTTCATTTATCCAGTAAAAATACCTTGAGATCAACTGGTTAAAAGTGAAAAATGGCTCATAAAAGTTAATTCATCATTTGTTTGCAAATGCCAGTTGGTTTCAGTTTTGACATTTAAAGTGGCTTTTTAAGGGTCCACTGTATGTTCACCATCACTTATTGTGGTATTATTTAAGCTTCAAACAGAACCTCTGAACTCCTCACGATCAGCCTATAATCTCCACAGAGTAATCCAGCTCACTCTCCATGAGTCCGACACCGAATGAAGGTCATTTTGTTAAATTTTGTTAGTTTAGCTTCAGTCAATAATCAATAGCTCTTCATTTCAGCGAGGCTGTGATTTCCTCACTGGGTCACATTAATCACAGTCTGTTTGAATGGATCAAAACCAGAAGAAGAAACAACAATTAATCATGTCTAATTAAAAATTAATGCTGGTATTCAATTTTCATCATTCCTTCAGTTTTTCCACATCACTTCCTGTGACTGCTGGATTCCCAGTGTAGCGTGTGAGTGTTTGTGGGTATTAGAGCAGAGGGTTTTGAGGGGTAATGGGATAAGGTAAAGCAGGGGGGGTTCTGGGAAAGCAGCAGATGTTTGACCCCCTTGTCTCCATCTTAGTTCGCCAGCAGTGTGACGCTTCTCAATCAATTAGCTTGAGTTAATCAGTCACTCATATCAGATGCTCAGTGAACCATCTCACTGACACTCCAATGCCAAATTGAATCTGAGGGCCACGTGCACACACACACACACACACACACACACACACACACACACACACACACAATTGCCATTATCATCATCTCTTGTTTGTTTTTTTCAGCCTCAAGCCCACACTAACATCTTTAAATCAGTCCTTAAAGTCCAAAATCTGAAAGCTATGACGTTTAGATCATTCTATATACAAATACTAAATCAGTCAGTGCATTTATCCTTAACACAGTCTTTCCTCAATCTTTTCCTTTTCCTGTCTTTATCCATTCTGTGTATAGCACCCTGCTCAGTGTAAACAATGCTGTTTAGTGATTCATTACTTTTAAGTGCCCTTTTATCATGCATCTTCTGTTGTCTTATTGTCGTTGGCAGTCAATAGAGAGTTTAAGATCGCTGTTCCAGAGAATACAGACTGCGAATGTGTAATGCTGCTTTAATTTCTTTTCATTTAAAGACCGTTTACACCATTTTCAACTAAACACGCAAAACTTTACACGACAACAGAGTTTTGGCGGGCCTGAAAATGCAAACTTTTGAAAAGTTTGGTTAAAAAGTGAACGTTTTTGAAAATCGTTTCCATGTAAACTAAAAAAATGTGAATTTGTAAAAACTGTTCTGTCTCTAGACTGCCTGGCAGTATTGTTTTCGCAGATCCGTGAGAACGGGGATTGTTTTGACAACTTTGTCGTCTGTACGCAAAGGAAAAACTTTTCTCCCGCTTTTAGCACATTGCTGTCAATGTACCTTTAATTTAACACACTTTTTTAATACAAAATTCCATGTATTTGTATTGATAAATATTTGGCATCTTTCACAGCAAGACTTTTGCATCACTTAATGAAGATACTGTAAGTGAAATACGATGTTTTTAATTTCCAAATGTAAGAGATACAGCAACATTTGGCAGAACCAAAACAATCCTATTAGGAAATTGTAATTAATTTCTCTATTTTAATTTTGATGTGACTATTAGAATTGACAAACTGCTTTGTAATCTATCAGATACGCAGTGATGTAAAGCCTGCAGCAACAGGCTAAAACTCCATGTTTTTCAATTACATTTCATTTTACTGCATCTCATAAGACCAGTGAAAAATTACCCAACAAGAGAAAAATGCAGATGTGTGAATTTTTGTGTTCATTACTCAAATTAATTACCCAAATGGTGACTCGCTTTGATGGCACGCACTGAACACACAGCAGAAATGTCCTGACCGCATCACTCCAACATTCACATGACATGCCATTTATTACGCAATCACATGATTACTGTCTCAGTTGAAACTGTATTGTTTTACGTGTTTACTTTTGATTAATCAAATGTTTACGATCGCGAGGCTTCTTACTGGGAAAGTGCAAATTTGCAAGCTTGCTGTGCCTGGGGTACCACTGCAAATATTAATCTCGAACAGTAACGCACAATCATCAACTCCCCTCATTTATACTCATAACTCAAAGAATATATTACAAAAGTGCTGATATCAAAGCACTCTGTGGTTCCTGCACTGATGTATGTTGTGAAATAAGACTTTGCTGTCAAGGCTTTTTCTGCCCAAATAGCTTCACTCTATATTCCTACAGCCAATGAAGTCTGATAGGTTCCTTTTCCTCATGAACAGGAACACTAAAGTTTACGAATCAAACAATTAGATGTCTTTGTAGATTGTGTTACTTGAGGTCTGCTTCTGATAAGACGCAGACGAGGTGAACGGGGAGGGGGGAAGCCTGAAGACGTTGAGCACAATCACCTATTTGTCCACCCTGCTGGCTTCTACTGGACTGTGATGTTTACAGTAAACAACTGAATGACCTCAACACACAAGGGAATGTTAGTTCCAAACATGTAATTTGAGAGAAACTCAATAGGGGAAAAAATTGTTGGAGGGCCAAACATCTTATTCATGCTGAGTTGTAGATAAGCAGTGCCATAACAGACTGAGTAAAGTAAGAGGGAGGAGACCTCCGTATTTGATCAGTGTTCCTTCACATTCCCTGGCCTCCATGCTTGCTTAGATCCCAATCAGCTCCATGGGATTCCACAGACGGTCTTATCAGTGTTCGAAACCCTGACCTCTGACCCCCAGGCTTATCAGTGACCAGTGTTTGAGGTGAGGGGAGAAACCCATCAGCGATTGCACTTACCCGAGGCGTTTCAATTACAGCACGTGTGTGAATGTGGGTTTCATGGATCTGAGATACTATGGTTGTGTAATTAAAGCTAAGATTAAGAGGTATACAATTACCTAGAGAGGCACTTTACCTGTTATTTCTGGTTATTTGACAGCTCATTCAGTCCCTTACAAATAATTGCCTGCAGTTAATGCTATATACGTGAGAGATGGGTATATCCAGTTATTAAAAATGAAATCCCAAATCAAAGAAGAGGAAATTGTGTTTACAGACATATACAGCAGGCCGCTGTTAATGCCGTATCCTGGAGGAGGGCGTCAACGCACTGAGGAATGAGCTATTGTGAAGATAATTAGAGACGACTGAATATCATTTGTCATCGTGATTCATCAGGTTTAGATATTATATTGTTATTTAATAAGGATGCCTCTTGTTTCTCTGGTCCACAGAGATATGACTGAAATTCAACCGGCTGTTGGTTGAAACTCTGCTGAAATTACACCGTCTCATCGCTTATATGCTTTTGATTCAGCATGAACGTACATGTTATCATTTAATTTGATGTGAGTGTTTTATCAATGGACTTTAATTCTCCTGTTTGTTCCCTGATCCTGCCATGCTTTCATCTGTCTCCCTTGGCAGACACCTGCCCCCTCATGGTTCAAAGGTGAACTGCACTGGATACTTCTGAAGACAACTAAGTTCAAATAAATGCACGGATGTGGATTAACTGAATAACTGCATTAATTCCTGTGATTTATTGAACATTAAATACTATATAAACGTTAACTCAATTAAATTCTGCCCTTGTTTACAGTATTAGCAAGGACCAACACTCACCGCTCCTGCTGGAAAGTAGGTATTTCTTCGGGCTGGTTTAAATGAATGTGAGCGCATGGAGACGAAAAGGCCTTGTGGGAGTTGGATGGCTTTGTGGATAATGAGAACTACAGTTTCCTCCACCACTATTCTTCTGTATGAACCCCAGGACACAGCTTCAACCTGCAGTGATAATCACGCCGGAGGCGGCCACAGCTGACACACAGCAGTAAATAGGGGAATAAAAGTCCGCTCCTGCAGACACCAGGACCTAAGATCTACAGCGTTCAGATTTAGGTTTACTGCACCCAGCGCAACTTCTGTACACAAACAGGCAGATCAGAGAGGATAGATGTGATTACTGAATGTGAATGTTTGTGTGTGTGGGCAGCGGGTGAAACAGAAAAGCAGACATAACTCAAAGAGTCGTCTGAACATGGGGACAGGCTGATGAGCTGTGTGTTTGTCCCCAGTAAATAGGCAAAGCTATGTTTCAGCCGAGCCACATTAGAGAGTTGCCAGTGTATATGTGCTACTGATATAATAATTTACTGTTCTTCTGTGCAAAGGTGAGTTTATTGAGTGAGAATATCAATGTGCATGCTTTTGTCTAACTGAAACTGAACGTAAAGTTTGAATTTAGATGAAAATGAAAAATGTTAAAATTCCGAAAGGTTTTTGTAATTAAAGGATTAGTTCACTTCTGAATTAAAAATTCATGACTATTTACTCACTCCCATGTCATCCAAGATGTTCATGTCTTTCTTTCTTCAGTAGAAAAGAAATTAAGGTTTTTGAGGAAAACATTCCGTGGTTTTTCTCTGTAAAGTGGACTTCAGCGGGGTTCAATGGGTGGAAGATTCAAATTGCAGTTTCAGGGCAGCTTCAATACATTCTACACGATCCCAGACATGGAACAAGGGTCTTATCTAAGGAAACGAAAGCTCATTTTCTAAAGAAAATAAATAAATAAAAATTATATATGTTTTAACCACAGACGCTCGTCTTGCGCTAGCTCTCTTCTTCTTCTTCTTGTAGAATTCCCACAGTGTAGATGCTGCTAAGTGTATTACTGCCCTCCACAGGTCAAAGTTTGAACTAATTCTTATATACTTGCACTAGCATATTGTATATGACAATTTAGTTCAAACTTTGACCTGTGGAGGGCAGTAATACACTTTGCAGCATCTACACTGCCGGAATTCTACAAGAAGAAGAAGAAGAAGAGAGCTAATGCAAGATGAGCATTTGTGGTTAAAAAAGTAAGAAAGAAAGACATGAACATCTTGGATGACATGGGGGTGAGTAAATAATTATGAAATTTTAATTCAGAAGTGAACTAATCCATTACATTTGGGTTGCTAGGTAAACCAGTCATAGTAAAGCTCATGGGCAACAAGGTATTTCAGCCAAACAAAGTTTACATATTGCTATTCTAGCATAATTTTTGGTCGGTGCGCCCCACTGTCAACACAGCTGATATGTTTATCTCTTGAGGCATTTCCACTCACTAAATCGACGAAGACACCGTCAAAAAGCAACGCTAGAGGAGCGCTAACTAAACTAAACGTCTTCGGTCAATGATTTCAGCCCTCCAATAACCATTTTTGTTGAACCTAAAAATGTTGGTGTATCACTAGCAAATATAATGAAATGAGTGAACTTTTGTTGATAAGAGTTGAACACCATATTTGCCATTCATCTTCCATGCAAACACTGTTAGCTTCTTTATGTTGATGCTCAGATCCATAGTAATCAGATTTCTACTTTCAGTTCTACTCTGGTTCTACTTTAGGCCTGTCTATCTGTTGGGTGTTTCTCCTCTAGATTTGATGTGGGCAGAGAGCCGTTGCCCGTTCCAGCTGTGGTACACTATTTAGCCCCAGGGCTTGCTTACCAAGGGTAATTGGATCGGGGTGTTAATCTGTGCATTACGTCTAGAGCAGTCCACTTGTCCCACTGACAGTGAGAAACTCATTCATGCATTTGACTGCAAGGGTGTTTTGGCTGGCTTACCAAAGAGCTCTGTCAAACTTACAGAGTTGAGAAGCTGCAGAAATGCTGACTCATACCAAACTGAGGAATCGTGTAACTCCAGCACTTAAATCCCACTACTGGCTATCTTATAGACTGATTTCAGGATTGTCGTATTCATTTTTAAATGTCTTCTTAGTGCTACCGCAACATATCTTAGCAATATGATTGCGAAATATACTATAGCTAGAGCAAAAT
The DNA here is from genome assembly GCA_038088235.1 of Zacco platypus. Taxonomy (NCBI): domain Eukaryota; kingdom Metazoa; phylum Chordata; class Actinopteri; order Cypriniformes; family Xenocyprididae; genus Zacco; species Zacco platypus. The sequence goes on along the minus strand of CM076081.1, from coordinate 12,543,591 downwards.
GTCTTGATTTTCTTGGTATTTCGTGACTTGTGTTCCATAAACTCACATATAATCAAGGTGCAAATAAGGTATTTTAGTACTCTTTCCTTGCTGGTTGCACCACTTGACAGTTTTGCATTTTAGATCATTTCGTTAACCTAATTAAACCTCCGTTTTTGAAAACTATCACACATTTTGATTACATATTTTTATGAAAATGCGTGTTTTGTTCAGGTCAAGTGGAGTAACCTTAAAACATGGCGGTTGAGCACATCCACCATATTTTTTATAAATAATGCTGTTGTTATGTCACGAAAAAAAATTTTAGGTGAAAAAGTATTGTAAATGTAAACTTGCATGAGTTAAGGTGCAAGAAAAGAATTGTTGTGCTTTTTACTTGATGGTTACAGCACTTGACATTGTACTTTATCCTTTTTTTGTTTGTTCCTTTATGCTTTGTTTGTGGACATTTACGTATAGTATGTCTTCAGTAACTGTGTTCTCATACTTCCTTCCTTCCAGACGTCTAGTAGCTGTAAACAAGCAGATGTGTCAGCATTGGCAGCTTTTTGGCTCGAGCAGGACTAAAGCTCAAATGGCGTAAGAAGATGAAGTAGAGCCACTGCTGGGACCGCAGCGGGGACTTTCCTCCCTGTATAGCCATCGTGAACCTCAGAGCTCATACACACACATGCACACACACACTCAACACTTCCCCCGTGAGGCTGAGAGTGTGGATAACCCCACCACCATGCACAGAGACTCCACTGTTCTACAGAGATCTCCTCATGCTCAGCCTGGCATTAGCCAATAAGATGGATGATCACAGGTCTGCTGTGGGTCGAGGTGTGTGTGGACAGCACAGGCCAGGCCTGTCAACACTTCAAAGGGAAGCTGTTATTTCACCCTGATCCAAGACCAGCCCTCACTATACCAAAAATCTGACCTCATCCGTGATAGGTGACACCACAAGACTGGTCTGAATACGGTGTAAAAGAGCAAACTTTATCAAGCATTACTGTTGAAAGGCCCAAGTCCCCAGGTCAAATAGTGCAGTGGTCTCAAGAGCTGAGAGATGGAGTCAGTACTCTCAGAGAGATAAGAGCAGAGCGATCTGTCGTTGAGGTCTTGTCAAGTGAACTATGAAACATCCCATTGAGTGGTTAGTGATAATGAAAAGTCCATTGTTGCGAAAACAATCACATTTTCCGCACTTCCTGTTTTCTCTCTGAATCTCAGTCTTAACAGCTCAGGCATGGCACAGCACATGACTAATCATCTGACTTCAATAAGACATGACCTGAAACTGACAAGGCATCAAAGCTAAGAAAAACTTCCCTGTGCTTCCCTAGCTGCCTGGTGTCACAGTGCCGAGCGTGTGCCAGAGCGTGTGCAGGGTGGTTGAAGAGGGAGAAGTTTATTTTGGGATCTGCAGGGTAATGCTGTGTCATTAAAGCCACTGTAGTTAGTGGCGAATTGGGGCCCTCTTTGGCCCATGTTGGGTGGATATGAAGAGATCTGTGCACGAGAACATATCTGAGATTTGGGTTCCTTGCATAGCTATCGAAGCTTTGATTGCCCAGTGTGGTTTATAGACCTTCTCTCTAAACCCCAACCTCCTGCTGTACTTTAGTGTCTCATTTCTGTCCTCATATGTGTTTTTGAGTGAGGAGGGCCAAATTAAAGGACTGGATGGGCAGAGCCAGAGGGACATTGCTCTTTCCAAGATCTGCTTTCTCTTCTCCTTTTCTCAGTGTCCCACACATCCTACCACAAACTTCTGCTTTTTGTTCCTATTTTAACTGTGAGTGTGTGTGTGATTGTACATGTGTGTATTTTCAACCGTGCATCAGTCACAAGGAAAAACAGATGTTTTAGTTTCTGTCAAACATCTGTCGTCATGGAACGTTTACCATTGGATTGTTCAGTTTCTTGTATTTTTGCTCAGCGTTTGACCCCTATACCCTTGTTGATCTTTCCTTGGCTTGCTGTCAAAAACATTTGCATTAATTCAACCTCAGCCACACATTACCATTCACATCGCCTTACCTAATGCGTGGCTCAACTCAGCATTTTCACTTTTCCGCTTAAAGTCAACTGGAGGGCATCAAAACTGTTAAGTTTCTAACATCAATCATGCATCAAGCAGTCAAACATAATTGTAGCATATACATAATGATCATAATTACAACAGTCTTCTTCTGTTGTTCCCTTATGTTAATGTTATATTTGGGTCAATGATGTAACTTTCTTTTTTGGTCTGGACCTATTTTTCTGTTTCTGAGTTATGCCATTTTTATATTTTTGTGGGATTTTGTGGGATAATTAAAACTGTCTAGGTGGTATAACTGTGCAGAGTTAAAAAAAAAACATTATTTCTTCAAATTAATTTTATAATACTATAAATATTTTGGAAAAACGTGTTTGTTAAGTCAAAAATGTAAAAAAGAAATGTTTATATTTACATAATGATTACAGCAAGGATTTTTACATGACGGTTACACCATTTGACACACTGATATATATAGCCATTTGTACCATTTGTATAACCATTTTATACCATTTGACGCACTGATATATGTAAATTTCCAGCAAAAAAATTAATTACTCAAAAAATGTCAAGTGGTGTAACCGTCATGTAAATATATTATATTATATTATATTATATTATAGTGTACACATCACACATACATACATAATATACCCAACACGAATACAAATATTATATTGCTAAGAATGTGGCACATGTGTTTTAAACTAGAATTTTAAAGCATTTTGTTATTTTGCACATCATTATTTGTCAGTGACCAATTGTAGGCAGCAAACATATACCACCTTGAAGAAACTCTCGGAACCAGCCTGTGGTTTCGCACAGCCACGAGCGTTTGACGAGCCCGTGTGGCTGTGGGCGCTTGTGTTTCCCTCGCTCGCCTTTTTATAGCGTAACTGCGGGACTAGTGGCTGGTCTTTAATCAGAGACTGGAGAGGCGGGCCGAGGTGCTGACTGTAATGCGATAGCTGCGCCCGTCCTTAATGCTATTACATCCACATGCTGCTGCCGCGCAAGACTCAGCGCTCAAACGCAGAGACGCGCAGTGCCAAAGAGACAGCGCGCGGAGTATCTCTATCACGAGACTTCAGTTACGGACCCGCTGCACGGAGGACCTCATCCGTGCTGCACTTTCCCGACAGTTTTCCGCCGTGGCCAGTATTTCCCGTGCGAGACAGAGCTTTTGGTGGTGGATTCTGTGGGGACGAGACCGGGAAAACGCTTCATGTCAGTTGGATTTGAAGGCGAGAGAAAGCGCCGCTCACCTCACTCACTCACTCACGCGCTGCTATAGCTCGAGGAAATCAAGCCAAACATGTTTTTGGTCTGAACTCTGGCTTTTAAAGAGAAAGTTATTTAGTTTTAAAGTCAGACGCTTTCGTTGTAGTTGCGTTTGTTTAGGATACAACTGGAGATGTTAAACGGCCAGGTCTGGGTTGAATTTACGCATCCAGCATTTTGAAACATATCGAGAAATCAGGCGGCAGAAATTATCAGACTCAGACACCAGTGGATACATCATCAGTGGACAAGAACATTTTCAAAGAACATCACAAGAACTTCAGCTTTCACTCTACACGCACTGGGTGAACATTCACCCAGAAAAGATGGATTTATTCACAAAGCTCTGTGGATCTTTACTTGTCTTGTGTGCGGCAATAGTTTATGGAGAGGAGGGTAAGTTTTTGTTGATTTGTCATTTGTTTTTATCTGAATCAGTACATGTTTTCATTTTATGATATTGAAATTGCGCAAGGCACGGGGACCATATTATTGATCATTTTTCTAATATATTTTTTTGTCATTTCGAGCATTTGTATTGCATTCTGCATTATCGTATCTTACAACTGACATACAAAAACGGCAATTATGGCATATTTAACACTTATTATTAATTAAAAAAGAAAAAAATAGTATCAAATATGAAAACTAAAATGACAACATTAAAATGATGAGCTTCTCGTGTGCTAGTTTCAGCAGGTTTTAGTGAGATAATGGGTGAAAGCTCACCGCGTGCACTGGCACTCTCTTGCCCGCTAGAGGTGACGCGCGCTCGGCATGAGCTCCGTCAAACGCCGCGCTTCATTCTGGACACCACGGCACATTTTCCCAGCACTTCTCTGTGCTTTCTAATTATCTGTGTAATACAATCTATTGTTTTTTTTGTTTTGTTTTTTTAAGAAATAAGGGTATTTATATTCCTTCACTACACAGATAAACTCCGGAGTAAATTACGCAGCAGATTCTCTCACCACGAACGAGATCCTAAATTTAAACAGTCTATCAGATAAACCCTTAATCATGCAATATTTGTATTTTTTTACCTTATAAAGTCGTAACCCATAATTTACGGCGCTTTTCTATTCATAGTGTTCCCGCGTCATGGTTACTTAGTCTTGACGACTGTATTTGTGGTACCGCGGGCACACGAGGCTCCTCCAGCCACTATCACGAAAAATATTGGCGCAAATACAGAGTATAATGAAAATATATATAATCTACATATGTTTGCACGTGTATGTGTATACATACAATAATTATATTTGTGGTTTTCATATTTTAATGGCGTTTATTTGACATTTTTATACTCCTCGCTGGTGTTTCTCGATTTGAAAGACAGGTTTTGCTTGTCAACTATAGTTATACTCTTCAGTGAGAGTTTTATTAACATCCCTGACTGAAAAAACTCACTTCAGTCACGGATACTGTGATACTTAGCTTCAAAATAAACCGCTGAGATACTGTAACATATTTTCGCAATTCAGCGAAAATTCGAAATGACTTACTAACCTCGAAATTTGGCATTATGAATGAATATACATGGGTGTAAATGATAATTTCGCTTTCACGGAGTCGATGTGCTCTCTTGTTTTTGTTCGGGTGAAAACTAATGCCAAACGGTTTGAAGGGGATTTGCACTGTTGTAGCAGTCTACAAGTTTTGCTTTCAACGTGTAATACGCGACCATATTTATGTATTTCTCATGATTTTTTGGAACTCTTGTTTACAGTCTCTGTTGCACATGGTGTATGTTTCTATACTCACTTACTATAAATATAACAATATGCAGTTGCCAGCATCAAAAGAGTTACATTTAAGCAAATACACGAATACTGTGATATAAACTGAGTCATTTTCCTGAGATAACCTACTTATATGAAGATAAGTCCACCAAAAATAAATATTGTGTCATCAATTGCTCACCCTCTTGTTGCCCTCCTTGGAACACAAAAGGAGATGTTAGGTAGAACATTTGTGTCTGACAGTCACCATTCACTTCTATTGCATCTTTATTCCATACAATGAAAGTGAATGGAGACTGCCAAACATGTCCTTTTGGATCCATTGAAGAAAGCAATGGGGGTGAACAAATTGAGACAGACGTGTCATTTTTGGGCAAGCTATTCCTTTTAAGTTTCTGTATGGTAATTGTATGCTTTCTTTTTACTCTTTTAATACATTTTTCCTCCAGCAAAGTTCTTTTGGACTAGCGTTAGCTTTATTTTCCAACCAAATGTCGATGACAGTGCTGCCAGACCCAACAGATCTGCGTTAGGATCTGCACCTGATCCAAGAGAGAGCTCTCCACAGGGGTCCTTCTAAAAGCCCAGCTATCTCTCCAATACAACAACAGTGCCTTAATTAGTCCTGTTAAGCTTCAGACGGTCTGAATCAGATGGATGAATGGTTTTGAGAGAGAAAATGGCTTAACCATCTACTGCTGGGACAGGAAGCCCTGCTGAAGTGAGCTGGACTCAGCAGCTGATGAAGCACACGCTGGTCGATAGGGGGGCTGAAGATTCTTGTTCTGGTGCGGACAGAATGTAATAAGACAGAACGGGCGGAGCTCTAAGTATCTCGTAACTGCGATTAAATATCAGCTATTCATCAGCAGACGTTAACTCAGTGAAAATGAGAAACTGTATTGACTCCTGCCAGTCAGCTGTTGGTATTTTCCAGAGCAGATTAGCCATGTGTGGTGGTAGCATGCGGACGCGTGCGAATCTACATGTTTGAGCCTGAAAGACAGCATGTCCGGATGCTATTCCATATTTTCCTGGTGTGCCTACTGGTATAAGCGCAAAGAGCATGTTGGCAAAGCCTTGGCCACCTGCGCCTGGAGGCAACGCTGCGATTGATTACATGCTTATGCAGCTGTGCAGACACACCTGACCACCTGCAGAACCTCAACACGCTCCAGAGAAACTACAGCTACCGGAGCAAACTCAACGGGTAGCCGCTTTGAAATCGCGGTTTAGCACACATCAGTATCCTGATAGAGACCGCTGTGTGTCGTGCTGAATTTCCGAGGGAATATGAGAGCAATTCTCTCCTGGCGCTGGTTGTTTTGCGGGGCGTACGAAGTGAATGGGATCTCTTTAAAGTTTCATCGGATCCCTGCTAAGCCCATTTGTCATGTTCATTTTCTGCTGTTCGGTGGCCCCGAGCTTTTTCCATGCGCGCATCTTTGGTTTTATAGGCGATTGGTTCTGAGTTTCACTTTTGAGTTGTTCATCCAGCTCTTAATGTGAGTCACCTGCTTTTAGTCTGTTAGAGCTTCACTTTTATGTATGTGTGTGTGTGTGTGTAGCGTTAGGTTTCGTCCAGCAGCACCTCCTCTGAGCCCTTTAGACTGTTGACGCTGATGAAAGGCAGATGTGGACTTCTGGCAACTTCTTTGTGTGTGTTTAGGGTACTCGGTGTACCACAGTCCTCTGTTCTCTAACATTGAGTTTGATACCAAAGAGACAGATGAGACCAAGGCGATGCATTCCGTGTCTAATCTCTTCAGATTGCACATATTCCGGTGCCCTTTGCAGAATATGCCGCCTCTGGTGAAACATACTTGATGAGCAACCCAGTGAACCGCAGAGTTCAAGCAGTAACACATGCTTCAGTTTGAGTGATGGGCCAATTAGTATCACATAAGTTTTTACAATTTATAATCAGTTTGAATTGGTAAACGCACAGGATCTCCACCAACAATGGCCATCATGTAAATCACTGCAGTTTGTTGTCATGTCTGCTCACTGCACTGTTTTCTTCTCTTTTCCGTCTCGTGTAATGGGTAATATTAGCACTCCCTCAGCAGAAAATGGGCCTGTAAATCAGCTAAAAGAAGGTCAGATATTTGTATTCGCTCCAGCAAATGCGCCGGCACTCGTTCACTCACTCTCGTGTGGCAGGCGCTGGAAAAGTGCTGAAACAGTGCTATCGGGATGAAATTCAAAACAAGCAAGAAACCCATAAATAATGCAGCTCCATTCTCATTCCCCCACCCACCTGCTCAGCACCGTTTACAGTTACTTATGGCCCTAAAGCGAGGGGGCCGGCGACGGGCCTACCTACCGGCAGCATCCTCAATCCTGCAGGAAGTGAGGCGGGGAGAGACGTCTCGTATCTGAAGAGAGGAGAGGAGAGGGGTTGTGCGAATTGACAAAGTGCCGACACCGGAAGCTCTGGCAGGATGAGATCTGTGGCTGTTGTTGTGTGTACTCAGCAGAACGCCAAGCTGACTGGGGTTGTGCCGAATAGTGAGCATTCTGGTGCTGAGCCTTATGCTAAGTGAGGATGGAAGATACTATTGATTTGAACAACAATCAAAGCTATTGATCGGTTCAGCCAAAATTTGATTTTGTCAATCGAAGGAGCTCTAGATTCGGTTTCTATTGAACAGTGTTACTTTCTACTGTCGGAATATCACGGGATGAGATCTTTTTTTGGCGGGCCTACACTGTGAGCTCAACTTTGGACAGTTTATCATTTATTTGTCCAATTATTATTGGTCAGTTTACAGTGCATGCAGTATTTTTTTATTTGTTGCTCTGGCCGGTTAAGGTAGTTGTCTTTGACTTATAGTGAGACCTTGTGGTATGTATGTAGGATTTGTGCAATTTTTTTTTTTAGTTTATAATGCCATTTTAGAAATAAATTATTTGTAGTAGTTATAGTTAATTATGTATTTACATTTTTTAAAAATGTAATTACATGGTGGTCATGTGATCTCATTATGCCCCCATGAAGTGACCTATTCCATGTAAAATTAAATTCTATAATATTTAATTAATTAATATAATATATTATCAAATTAATATAATATAATATATAAAGTATATATATATATATATATGTGCAGTTTTAAAAAGGTATATGAAACAATAAACTTTATGTTCATCTTCATCTGCATTTGGTGCACAGAAAATGCAAATCCTCCACAAGAACGGCAAACTCAACCAAAGTCACACACACCGGGTGTTGACTTCGGCCCAGTCGCCAGGGCTGCGTACTGCTGTGATAGCATGTGGCAGAGACTGTAGATGGATAGACTCCTTTAGCAGTACAGACACAATAATTCATGAGGCCACCACACACAGCAACACAACACTGCTGCAGTATCTGTCGCTTTCTCTGCCCGGAGTGGAAATGAATCTCTGCCCTGTCAGATGGGTTCTGTTGAGGCCCAGTGCTTAGGGAGGAAGAACACCTCCTAATGAGGCCCATCAGCATGTCAACTTTCCTCTTCTTTCTGCAAGAACATGCATACACAAACGAATCGACCAGGAACATATGAGAAAGTGATGATGCTGGGATTGTTCAATTGCAGCCTAAAGGAGTGTGTTTGGTGCAAAACTACATATTTCCAAATTCAGCTAGTCAGTGGGTTGCATGAACGAGTAGTTGGTTTGTTTTAGATTTGGATGGGACACATTTACATAAAGATACATTGTTGTGTTGGAAACAGCTGGACAGGGCTCAACAGAACTCAACAGAACAGGAACAGAACACAGGGTTTTGATCTATTTTTATCTTGACATGCTGACTTAAAAATGCAGTGCTTATGATGGGACACTCAGAAACAGCATGAGATCCGACACAACGACGAAGACGACCATCTGCATGTGTGTGCATGTAGCGGTGATACTTTTGAAGGGATGTATTTAAAGACTTGCAGAGATGTAAACAGTTTGACAGCTAAAGCACAGCATGCTATAGTTACAGTTAAAAATATAAAACCATAAAATATCTAAAATATGTTAAGAATATCAAAACTATAAAACTATTTATAAAAATTAAAAAAATATTGGTAACACTTTAAAATAAGGTTCATTAGTTAATACGAACTAATAATGAACTTGAAAATCTTGTTAACATTAGTTAATGCACTGTGAACTAACATGAAGAACTGTATTTTCATTAACTAACATTAGCGGAGATTAGTAAATACAGTAGCAAATGTATTGCACATGTTAGTTCATACATTAACTAATGCTTAACTAATGAACCTTATTGTAAAGAGTTACCAAAATATTAAATGTAATCATATAAATGATACATTTAAATATTTTACTGTTTAAAAAAAGCAGCCTAGATAAACTATTCTGTTGTTAGACAACTAGTTGTCTCTTTATATAATCTCTAATATAAAACATAGTATATGCAGGAAAATTTGAGGCAAGATTGTTGTTTTTTTACATCAATACAAAAAAAATACATTGATTAATTGTACAGACTTTTACACACCTGCATTGTCATCATAGCTTTCCAAATGTGACCACTACAGATGTACCAATGTATCGGTCGCCGATATTTATTGGCCGTTTTTTGATCAATTTATAACCATCAACAACCACAACTATTGGCACTTTTGTAAGTTTAATACAGTGAATAATATATGCACTGATATTTTACATTTGTTTACTTATCCATGTTCATTAGAAACGATTTGATGTTCTATTTTAATGAAAAAACTTCAAATAAGAGAGCAAATATCGGAATCGGCCTATAATTGTTTGTTAAAATCAGTATTGTCCTGAGGAAATCCCTAGTCACCACTTGAAATTCTGTTGCGATCACTTGATGTCATCGCCCTATTCAATATTTGACGAGGCACCATGTTAGAGCAGAGGTGAGTGGTCTGCTGGGTTCAAGAATTAGGAAGCATTTAGTCTGGTTTAGTTGCAGTGTGCTTTGAATGCAGTGTAAATCTGGAAGCTATGAAGAGGTCGCATCCCACCACATCCATCTTGTTTTCCGACGGTGAGAAAGTCGGCGACTGAGTGTGAGAGATCAAGTGTGCAATACAGATGAGTTGTAATTGTTCGCAGAAAGTGCTGTGGAAACCAGCCACAGACCTCAAACTGTCAATCAAAGCTCTCACTTCCTCTGAACTCCTTCCCAGCGTCCCCACTGGGCCACTGTGTGTGACGCTAGAACATCAGCTCCGTGCATGCCGGTTGCGGTGTGTTTGTTGTGAATTTCAAGTAACGGCAGCAGAGTGCGTTCCGTATGTTCCTCCTTGCTGGGTTACTGCTGGTGCACTGTAACCGCTGAGCAGGACCACACGGAATCACCACCACAGAATTCCACAGATTCCCGTAGAATCGAACGGCTGAGTTTTGGGTGACTGTGCTTTAAATGAGATTGTAGTACTCAGGGTTTAGCATTTTTTAAGGAACAGTTCACCCAAAAATAATTAAAACAATTAAAACTTCAACATCCATGGAACTTTTCCATTCCACAAAAGGTTCTTTAGATTATTAAACTGTTCTTCAGTCTAAGAAAATCATGTTTTTTTTTAAAGAAAAATGGTTCTCGCTCTCTTGGAACCTTTATATTTAGAAGTGAATGACTTACTTTTTTTCTGTAGAACCCAGAGAGAAGATATTTTGAAGAAGGTTTCTGTGCGTATAATGGAAGTCAATAAGGCCCAAAACTTCTCTGGACCCCACTGGCTTTCATTGTATGGACAAAAGCATTTGAAACATTTTTCAAAATATCTTGAAGCCATCTTGAATCATTCAGCGCCTCCGCACCTTAAAACATTCATACACCGCCTCTCCTCGAACACGTGTGTTCGTTGCATGCTGACATGGTACCACTCTAGCAGAGGTTAAACAGCTGCGCCTCAATACTACGATCAGAGCAATAATGAATGAGAGTCATATCAATTATTTGAGCTGTGGGAGCCGAGGGCTTGTTCGGGAAGAGAATGGTAAACACAGGCAGGGGAGAGAGCGAATGAGTGCACTATCTATGCGCTTTCCACACAGAAAGACGTCATTGTGGCTGATCACTACACTCCTCACAGCATTGGGTTGACCTTTGACCTTATGCAGACACACTTCCTGTCACTGAATAGTTTGTCCTGTGTGATAGACCGGTTATTATTCTGAAGATACTATTGAAGATTGTGTCCTAATGTTTGTAAATTCCAGATTGCTTGTCAGTGATACTGTTGACAACTGGGACAGACACATTTTATACTAGACACAGCAGATCCTTTGATTTCCCAGTTTGTGTTGATTCATATTAAGCATAAAAACACAGAACAAAGACTTTTAGTTACTAAGTCATGACTGCTTCACTTATTAACTCGCAGAGGTCACCCATTTCCTTTGCATTGGTGTCATAATGATTCATGTGTACTTAATCACTTCAATCATTTGAAAAATGACCACTGAAAAGCATTCAAACGAACTGGTTTTAAATCGAAATATTATTTAATAGGATTCAGTCGATATAAATACACTAAAGACACATTTATTTCACATATTTAATCACATATTTCACTACTCATTTCCACAGAGCCATGTGGTGGGCATTTGGATGCCAGTGACGCAGGCTACATCACAACACCCGGCTACCCGCTGGAGTACCCGCCCCACCAGAACTGCAGATGGGTGATCACGGCACCAGAACCGTCCCAGCGCATCGTCCTAAACTTCAATCCACACTTTGAGCTTGAGAAACTAGATTGCAGGTGAGCTTCATGGGATCTACACAGCTGATTATTGAATATTGATTAAGAAACTATATATTCATAACCATGTTAAGGGTTGGTGCAGAATATCAAAGCTGATAAGGGTGCATTTCATACACTCAAGAAACGATCTTGCTCACTTGTTCACTTTCTTTTATATAATGAATGATTTTATATCATAGCCATTTTATTTATAGTCATAACTGTAGTGGTTTCTTTAAAATGAGTTGATTTGGAAAAGACTGCTGATGTTTCTTGCCTAGTGATTATTGGAGCCTTCCTGTGATGCCCTGCTGAGTCTGGCTCTAGTCGACATTACACACTTTCTTCACTTTAATTAAATATCCAATAAACAAAGCTATGACACACATTTCTGGGAATCATGAAAACGTGCAGACTTGATCTCTCAGCATGTGTTTTACCGGCGGCTGTGCCGACTCCTCCCTCTATTGGACAGCAGCAGAAATGCACAGAACGTGGTCAGGATAATAACGGTACATGGAGTTTTAGGGTATTTTCACAGTTTGGGTGGATTTGTTTTAAAGCGTGTTTCGTAAAGTGGGACGAATTCGAGGGGAATTAACAGCTGCTACTCAAGACTTTGACATTCATGAGTCATGTTTTACAAACCCTTCTCGGCAGAGTCACAAAGCCTGTCACAACCTGCCACTTTCAGCTCTCTCACTCTTCTCACTGAATATTGCCCTTTGTCCTTTTGGCATTTATTAACATTTTGGATCTATTAATTATACATACAAGTGTTTTTAAAGAGAAATTCATGGGAAGGCTTTTGACATTCCTTTGTTGAAATTGGAGCATTAATTTTTCAGAAGCTTGTTGAAAGTGTCTTCACTGAGCACTTCCAGTGAGCACAGCCACTGAGAGAGATTGAGAGAGAGAGAGAGAGAGAGAGAGAGATCAAAAGACAGACACAGGAAAGTCTGATATGTGTTTCATTCCAGCACTTTGCTTACCCCTTAGTGGTTTGAGAACGGGATAGTACTGTTGTTATTTTTGTCTCTTTTTCCCTCCACCCTGGCTTGATTGACAGAAGATGCGGCACGTTCCATTACATCACACATCTTTTTCCGTGCTTTCCTCCCACAGGGGATTTCTTTGCGCGTCCATTAGTAAACAGAACTCCATATTGAATCAGACACATTGCTACATTTGGAAAAGAGGAAAGTGGACAGTTTCCCAGTAGTTCTCAGGTTATCATTCCCAGATCTAAGACTTAAAACAGATGTATCCTTTTTAACCGTCCATCTTCACACCCATCTGCTGCTCCGCTATAAATGTTCAAACCAAATTCTTACATCTTTTGAAGAAAATGTGAGTGCTGTTTTGTTTTTGTTTTTTTGCAAAACTAGATGCTAGGGTGTTAGTGTGGCATTATGTGGTAGCTAAGGCATTCTGGATGCCTGTAGGATTTCATACACAAAGAGGGAATTTTTTGTTGTTGCTATAACAACACTAAAAAAAAAACATTTTAGACATTTTTAAATCTGAAAATGGCAAAAACCAATGAAATTGACCCTTCGCCGGGAGTTTGATTGACAGGCGATTTAACCAATCATAACGTCAAATTCGCTGTTTTGTCCGACAAAGCAGTCAATGGAGTTGAACTTGAAAAATGGTGTATATTGATGACTTTCGGGAGTTGAAACAACATTCCTTCTAATGTTCATTCATGTTTAATTGATGCTATAAATGAACTAGTAGTAAGAGATGATCGGTTTATGAGCCGCTTGAACTGAGGCGCTACAGTGATCTGTCACAACACATTAATGAGCCACAAAACGGTATTTATTGTTTAAATTACTTTAAAAAATTACAAAATTTGATAGGTTGTCAGTGTCCTCATTGCTCCGCGACGTATTTTTCACTTCGCGAGAACATGATGTGTGGCGTAAGATCGGCATGGCTTGTCGGACGTAGCAACAGTAACTAAAGGGGGTGGGAGTCTTTGTGAACTGTCTATTGTCAAAGACATCCATATAGTACATATTCACATATAAATAACTGAGCAGCATGGGTGAACACAAAAACCCTTTCGGTGTGAATGGTCGCTTATTCACATGGCACAGCAGTAGCCTAGCTAAATTTTCTAAAGTTACCTCTCAAAAAGTTTTGCTGACTGAGAAATCACTTAAGATGATTCAGTGAGCGGTCTGAACGAATGCAAATGCAGTTGGCCAATCCAGTGCAAAGAAAGAATCAACTCAAAAGAATGATTAACAAATGATTGGAATCGACAGAAATACAGCATACGACTGCTGAAATCACCACCCTGACCTTGTTCTCTGTACCTTTCTATCTCTCTCTCTGAAGCCTGCAACCATTTAAACCCCATAAAGGTTAAGTATGGTTATTTACAGCCTGTGATTTCAGTGCTGTACACAAAGATGGTGGAAGCTGATGTTATGCCAGATCTGTAGACCTCATAAATGCACAAATAATATATCAGCATCTTCTGTTTAACACAAAGCCAGACTCTTCTTGGCTAAAATCAACTCCCTACCTCTTCTGTTTCTCTCTGACTTGTTCCCTGCCGTTTTTCTAGTGATTATTGTTTTTGTCCCTTGGCCAGGAGGATGAATTAAGGACAAAGTCCTTATATCGAGTTCTGTTGGGGTACAACACAATCACAATGGTTAATGCCAAGTAAAAACAAGCACTTCTTTAATAAACGAGTCGTGAAATGATCTATCCATTAACATGCTTAAACACAGACGCCTCTGATTCTCCCATTAGCTTTGCAAGAGAAAACTGTCACGTGACGCCATACTAGAGAGGTGTTACAACAAACTCTTTGTGAAGTGGACACATCGTTCAGTTGCGTAGTCTAGACTTACAGACAGAGGACAGGGTGGAGTGAGACAGTTCCACTAGACTAGACTATACAACCATTCAACCCTGCCTTTATATAGTAACTAACCCGTGAACATAGTTTTGTTCTTGTAAACAAATGTATAAAGGATCCTTCAGTGATGTTGAATTAGATTTTTGACATCAATGAAATCAATTAATTTAGATATTACCACATGTGCACATTTTTTAGTTAACATTTAGTCTTTTCTGATGAGAATATACCATTCCATAATAATTCTTTATCTGATCTTGTTATGGATGTGTGCTATGTGATAGTTCTGTATGTATTATAAGCTCTCACCCGTCACACATATTGTGGTATAGACACTGTGGGAAGACTATTTATTTGATCTATGTTGATCCCGGGGTAGTAACAGCTCAGTATCTTTCCACTGGACACAAACTGGCTCCATCAGCAACTAAGCGCCATACTTAATTTATTTAACCTGAAGCGTTTTTCCCTGTCAGATATGATTATGCAGCTCAGGAATCATATCCAGGCATGCCTCTCAGTCCCTACTGACAGATGTTTATATGCACACATGCTGAAAACTGGCCGCACTTCAGGATTTCTCCTTTGACCTCATGAAGTTTAGTCTGCTCGTCTGCCACCACACCCTCATCTTTCCATTCATTTCTCCTTCAGCTCTGTCATAACCTTCCTTTTTCATCCATTCTTTCCTCCTTGGTTTGTAATTACTCCTCCTCCACCCATCTGAAAAGAGCAGCTCATACATACTGGTCCAGGCTGGTTTATGCTGGTATATTGTTGGCTTGAAGTTGGTTCACAAAGCATTGTTTTTTCTGGTAAAGCTAATTGACTGAGGACTGGTTAGCTAGTTCAGAATCGTGGTACATATAAAACACAATGACGACCTCTGATGTTAGTCTCTCTCCTTCCATTTCCCCTTCTCTTGATCCCTCTTTCTTTCCCTTCATACATTGTATCTGATATAAATGACTCATCTCCCAGAGCATGGTCCATTCTTAGCATTGCTTTATTTCACATTACCCTAGTCAGCTCTCTTCCTCATTACACATAGATGAGGTAAACAGTGTTGATAGTCCAGCCACACAGTCACTGCGAACACTTCCTCCACAGCATTTCCAGTTCTCCGTAGAGACTGAAGTTGGGCAAAGTTGTTACTTGTTATTAAAGGAAAGGATGCCACTTTGGAGGCAGCATCTTTGTTCCAAAACCTTGACAGGCAGCCAGCGTCTAAAGCAGCATGGGATAATCAATTCAAGTTAGCATGTTGCTAAGCTAGCAATGCTATACAATAAGCATTGCAATACAGAGCACACACATGAAATACTTTTTAGGCAACACTTTATTTTAGTGTCCTTACATATGCTTGCATCTACTTACTGTAGTAACTGTAAATTATGCATAATTACATGCAACTAAACCAAACCCTATTCTTAACCCTTATATATATGTTATTTAAAATTACTCAGTACTTAAATGAAGTGTAACCCTTTTTATTATTAATTTTATCTGACTATTTATTATTGTTGTTTATTTCATGATTTTATAGCATTAAATGTATTTTAAGTATATTTATTTATAAATATGTATATTTTATTGTTTATTATTTGTTTAATGTTTATAGGCTATTTAATGTATTTTAAGTATATCTATATATTTTAATATTTAATATTGTTGCAGTGCATTATTGGATTACCTTTTCTGTTAAGGATACATGCAGTGATACCTCGAAATTTGGCTAAAAGAAGAAATTTTACATGGCTGCATACAGTAAGTACAGTCTTTTTCCCACTCATGAACTGTACTAGTGAGTTATAGTGAGCTGCCTACATAGTCAGCATCATGAGTGCACTAATTACCTTTTGAAACAGACTTCAGATCTGTAGCTCATCTTTAAATGGTTTTGGAACAGAGCCCTTAGGTCATGCAATAAATGAGTAGAAAAAGATAGAAGTACACTGTTATTCTGTGATGAAACCCAGAGCTCTCTGAAACATCAGGTGGATGACAAGCAGCAGACCCATGCAAAATAGTAAATCTATCAGAGTTTACAGGTACCAGTTAGAGCTTACACGAAAGACACCGTCTCACTTGTCCTATCAGCTAGATTCTAATTCACCAGATCGTTCCACGCCTCCTTGGCACAGCATCAGATGTGTCCCGCTCCTAAAAGTTATAAATAGATTATTGTGGAATAAATATAATAAGCATGGGTTGATTTATCATGATATATCTGTAATGCAATCAGCAAAGCTGCTCTACTGAATGACATGGGTATAGAAACTGGGCTGAGCAGGTTGAAGTCATGGTTCTCTCTCTCCTTTACCGCTCTCTTCCTCTATCTCTCTCTTTCATCTTTATCTGTTTTTCTTCCCCACTCTTTACACTCTCTTTTCCTCACTCAGGCACAGTATTCCAGTTTTTGATATTATCTATAATCACCATATTAATACATAAGGAATGGATATTCCATTCTCCTCCATCCCAGGGATTTTATTAATTCAGAGTGATAACATTCCTGAGGCTTCCAGACTACATATATATACAGTATATTAGCAGTGGCACAGTTTACACTCATATTAAAGTGAGGAAAGCCGAGGCCTCAGTGATGTTCGGTGACATCTCTGTACTGTCTTCTGTGATGAGGGAGATCCAAACTGATGATCGCCCGAGAGCATTTTTAGACCTCTCAACTTCGGCCACATGCGGAGCAGTGATCACAGAGCCCGGGACACCCCACCGTCTCCAGCTGGGGAGCGGAGACAGCTGCCTTTGTTCCTGTAGTAACCTCGTGGGGGACAGTACTGAAACCACAGTATGCTAGCCCTGTGTGTACGCACTAGTCTCTTAGTTGCTCATGACTGACATGAACGTCTATGAAAGGAACAATTTAACACAGCAGTTTCCCCCTCTTTCTCTCCGCATGGGTCTTTTTCCATGATAGATTTGACAAATGAATGCGTCTAACCTCACAGCTAGATTTCCTCTTGAGTGAGGGCAACAGTAGCGAATGATATCATCACTCCGTGCGGCTCCCCAGGGGACCATCTGATCAATGCCCGTTTTCCGCCTGTAATGAAGAATCGATGGATGGTGTGAAGCCGGACAGGACTCAAGGGGGTCACACAGGTCTCCCAAACATATCACATCATTCTCAGGGTACAGGCATATCTGTTAAGATCATTACAGGCTTGCTAGGTTTACAGGCCAGAAGGTCTTAGACATGAGAAAGATTGGTGTGTTTATGCTTGCATTATGCAATATCCGAATGATTCAGTAGCCATCATCCCAAATTTCTCTCTGACATTTCAGTTTGCAGCAACAACCGTACTTCTGTTTCTTCCTTCATACCTTTCCTGGTCTTACGACCAAACAAATGGTAGATCTGAGCACATTCTGGGAATGCTCTTGGACAAGCAGTTAATATTTTAGAGGCACTTACAGCATTTTAATTCTTCCACTGGGTAAGATTGAGGTTTTTAGACAAAGCCTGTGATTATTCACTTTAAATCAAACAGGTGAGACTTGGAGTGAATCTGAATCTATTCATCCAGAGTAACAAAAAATGTCTAAGATATTTCAAATTTTGGATATATTTTAATTTGATTTTATTCTAGACCTAGTTGTGGGTTTAGAAAAGGTTGCTGATCTTTAGCTGTCTAGTATCTGTATAAGTGTTATTGATAGTGTAACACTGTATGCATGTGGTTTTTGATGAAAAGCTATTGCATTAAAATCCAGTGAAGGACTGTTTCAAAATGATTTTGTCCATCAAGTCTCAGATTTTGGAACTGTATTAAATATTTTGACTGTTGTGATCCCAGTCGGACTTTGACCAAGTATCGGACGGTGCCTGAATCATAATCAAGCACTGTTCGCTGTTGGCTAGTGGAGAACTGGCCCACCGACAGAGCCTGTTTTGTTTTCTCCATTTTTGTCACTTGTCGCCTGTTGGAGTTTGGGTTCCCTCGCCTTTGGCTTGCTTGGTTGGGTACACTTGATATTCAACAATGTTTTTGATCTGGCTGCATTGACGCCATTGTATGTGAACAGAACTGAGCTGGACGATTGCATCACTGTTTTCTCTAGTAGTGATATATATATATAAATTAACTAAATTAATAACTAATGATTTTTACAACGGAATGAATAAATCCTGAATTTATTTAAGCTGGACAATGACACCATGTTCTTTAAGAGCTGCTGTGCAGCCAAAATTATTTGCCAATTATTACTGTAAAGCTGCTTTGATTTGCATGGTAAAAAGTGCTATATAAAAAAAGGTGACTTGACTTGAGTTTTGATTGGACGTACATCTTTTGGAATTAGCAAAAGAAAAATGTTCTTGTCTTATGTAAAAAAATGTTTTATTTTTCATTATTCATATTTAGCTAGGGATGCAATATAATAAAACAGTACTAACACTGTCGGAGGTAATATTTAGCAAATTTCAAAATTGATATCAATTTCTCATACTGTGCTTTAGGGCTGCACGTTTTATCGCACAATACGAAAAATAACATTGAACTTGAACATAATTATCACTTAAACAAGATTCTTAGTGGGATTATGAAATCGCAATGGCTGATATTTTTTATTATGCGCAGCTTGTCAATGAAATACGGCTCCAAATGCTAATCCTTCTGAAAGCACTGCGAGTTTGAGTCGCTTATAATGTACATTTGAAAAAGCAACGCGCATCAAACATGTTTCCAGACATGAGAAGGGTTTATTAACATCTTGTCCAATCAAAGACTCCAAACTCTCTTCAACTCTCGGGATGTTGTGGCCTAGTGGTGAGGGAGTTGGGCTTGTAATCTGAAGGTTGCCGGTTCGATTCCCGCGCTGGCAGGAATTGAAAGTGGGGATTGTGAATAAACATCACTCTCTCCACCTTCGATACCATGACTAAAGTGCCCTTGAGCAAGGCACCTAACCCCTAATTGCTCCCCTTGTAAGTCGCTTTGGATAAAAGCGTCTGCTAAATGATGAAAAATGAAATGAAAATGAAATAATGACAGTTTAGCATCCTTCTGTGAGATGATGGGATTTCTTACACAGAATAAGGCAGTCATGTGATTATTAGTCATGTTTAATCCATTCCAAAGCAAAGCATTCTGTTTATTCAGCCAAGCTATATGACATGTGCTATTTTCTTCTACGGCAGGGCATATTTTGAGTTTCTGCTCAAGAGCGCCCTCTGGCTGTCAGAAGGAGACGCATTTACTGCTGATCACAGAGCCATACAGCTCTGACAAGCTGCGCATTAAATAATCGCAGCCTTTGCCAAATCGCGTGCGGTTTAATCGCGATAAATTGTGCTGCCCTACTGTGCATTGGATAGTTTGATTTTGTCATAAGCATCTAGTTGTGAGTGAAGTTTTACCTGGTTAGAAAACAGAAATATCTAAATATCAATTTAAAAAGGCACATGGAAAATGATTCCAGGTTGCAAATATTGAATCTTAACGGTGGGGTATGTGATTTTCAATAATTCCTCAGAACAGAATTGAAAAAATAATGGCAAAACAAGTTTTAAACATTTATCCCATCTTCTCCTGCCGTTAGTTGAGCCAACCATTTGATCTGCTAAAACAAACAACAACAACAACAAAACTTTTTTCACTTTTACTGAAAACTTAATATATGACTTTCATTTACCGTATGTTGCTGTCAAACGCAAAATAGTCTCATTTTACATTGTGTCAGCAGAACTGTGTGTCTTTTTTGCCTAGATGCCTAGATCTGCAGGGGACATCTTGATGTTTGATAAGTTTGTGCAGGTGTGAAAAAGTACTGGCTCATAGATACAACGCGTGAAAGGCAATTAGCATGCGGCTCTGATGGTGGAGGAGGGGTACATCTGCAGATACTTAATCTGCTGTGGTCAAGTCAAATACATCATTTAGAGAGCACACACACACATACACAAGCTAAGGGTGCCAAAGCCTGTGTTTACCCTAATTTACTGGTGTAAAGTAAGAGTGAAAACAAGGCCGATCAAAAGAAAAACAAGTCGAAAAGTGGCCAACAGAGAAAACAGAATCAGTCTTTGACACACACACACACACACACACACACACAAAATTGTGGTGTTTATGTAGTATGAACACATTTTTTGGGTCAGTCAACAATGGCAGCATTTTCAACCCAAACAGATTCACCATAGTAACAACATTCAGTAATAAGATCCATGAAAATCAAATTATCCTTGCATCCACAGCAAACACAAGCCAGTGTTTGTGCTGTCGTTTGCCGCCCATGTGACCCACACAGCATGTGTTCTCAGTGTTAGGTGAATGTTGTTTTTGTAGGAGGGTTTGTGCCTTAGTTAATTGCTGACTGTGATGAATGAGAAAAAGTGAGAGTAACTTTTAACTCTGTACTAATGTGAAATGAAAAGCACCAAAAAGTTCACTAAAATAAACAGAATAGTGTTTGCATGGTTGTGTTTTATGTGTCAAGATGTTTATTTGAGAGTACTTGTGTGTTAAAGTCTGGTTAAAGACAGCTGCTGGCGTCTGTCAGATGGTTTCTCTGTACTTTCATTTCTCTCGCTGTCATATTTTCATCCTTTATCACAGAGTGTCCTGTCATTTTGAGGAAAAAGACAGAAGTGCGAGTTGAGGTGGGACATGTTATCAGAAGCACTGAGAAGGGCTGTGCAAATGTTTGATTGGAGAGTGTTTGGTGCCTTCAGCTCCTGAGATATCCTCCTTTACTCTAACAGATTCAGTGAACCTCACAACCTGTCAAATAGAAGACAAACAGACCAGGTTGAAGGAATTAAGATGTTAGTGTACTTGAGACAAACTTTGAAAGCCAAAAGTTGGAAAGTTTGAAGAAATCTGAATGTTTTGCAGGTTTTATATGTAAATTATGGACTGGGGTGGAAGAGCTTAATTCTCCAGAATGCAGTGCAACCTATTGAATTTAGTCAATTCCACTTTCTTCTTTAATTCCAAATCCATTTACAGTTTACTTTGGTCAGTTTAATTAAAATTCCAGTATAGTATATTCTGAATTTTTCTGCTACACTACAATTCGAAGGTTTGGGGTCAGTAAAATTTCTTGAAAGGAACTGATACTCAGCAAGGATGTGGATTGATCAAAGTTGATCAAAAGTTATAGTATAATGTTACAATTTATTTCAAAGAAATGCTGTTCTTTTGAACGAAAAAAAGTTGCTGTTTCCACAAAAATTTTAAGCTGCACAGTACATTTTCCAACATTAATAATAAGAAATGTTTCTTGAGCAGAAAATCAGCATATCAGCATGATTTCTGGAAGATCATGTGACATTGAAGACTGGAGTAATGATGCTGAAAATTCAGCTTTGCCATCACAGGAATAAATTACTTTTTAAAATAAAAAACAATAACAAAAACATAACATAATATATTTATGTTTTTACAGTATTTTTGATCAAATATATGCTGCCTTGGTGAACATAAAAGACTTCAAAAACATTAAAAAGACCCCAAACTTTTTAACGGTAGAGCAAATAAACCCATAAGAAAGATTAATGACCCTATTATCACCCCAAAATGCTTGACCAACACCTATCAAGGAAACAAGGGTGTCTATATCTTTTTAGACCTTATTACTATATGTGAACAACTGTCTCATTTGTGTCTGTTTTTATGTCTTTAAGGACTTTTTTGAGAAACCTTTGAGACTCGAGTAGGTACAGCAATGAATCATAACGGAGAACTCCATTAGGCCTCCCAAACTATGATAGAGCAATGCATTTGTCCTCTAGGAATACACCACACTGAATAAATATGTCAGAGGCAAGAAATCATAGTTTCTGCAACTCGAGGCTCATTGATTTCTCTGTCTGTGCTCTTGTCTCTTGAGTTGGAGCAGTGTTTTAGACAATGACTCTCTAGCGCTGAAGGGTACAGATGTTCGGAGGGTCCACAGGCTTGCTGAATTGGTGGTTAAATGAGGCACAGCATGCTGTGTGAAGTCACGCTCTTCTGCTAGTACAGCTACATAAACCTCAGCCTTATTAACACGACAGAGCTGTGCTAAGTAGCAGCGCTTTTTACCCATGCTGCCTGCCAGCTGGCCCCAGAATCACTTCTGTCTGTTATGTTGTTTTAAAAAGAAACTCTTTGATTCACCCTTTCAAAAGAAAGCAGATAATACACCTTCTCTTGGATGTCTTTTTATTTCCTTACTCATTCTCTAGTTTTTAATTTACCTATTTACCTACCTAGAATTTATTTAGTAACCTGGCAGAAAGTGAAAGGTGTGTTTGACATAGTTTCATAGTTAATTGAGATCGAACACCTTTTAACCTCAATCCCACTGTAATTTTCTCTTCCAAGGCTGTTTGTTTCGAGAGTTAACGGAAAAAAACAAAACAAAGAAAGACCAAACTCATTATGTAGAGGTGGCAGAACAGACGGACCTTTAACACACATTGTGTTGTGTGTCTGCTCCATCTGTTATGTTTACAGTGATGCAATGATCTTAGAATACCTTTCTGTAAGGGAAATGTTATGATGGACTGTCCTCAAATTGGGGATATTCCTAGTAATATTACAGATGTCTTTTAACGGTATCAGTAGTGGATATACATCAGCCACCTTATACCCTGAACTTCTCCATTTTTCATACCGTGCATTATAATGCTGTGATGGATAAGTTCACTTGTAGCAATTAAAATGACTGATTTATTTTTTATTTGGACAGAATTGTATCCATTTTTAATATTCGCCATTTATCAGTTTTCGACCATAACATGAATGTTCTAGCACACAACCGTCAATCTGGTGTCTATTCCCATTCGGAGAATGACACAATTTGAAAAAAACCATTCAATTTGTGGTTAACCTCTTGAATAAACGTCTCTGTGTTTGGTTTTCTCCATAGGTATGACTTCATTGAGATCCGCGACGGGAACTCAGATAGCGGTGATCTGTTGGGGAGACACTGCAGTAACATCGCACCCCCTGCTATCATCTCCTCAGGTCCCGTTCTGCACATCAAATTCGTCTCAGACTATGCCCACCAGGGGGCAGGATTTTCGCTGCGCTATGAAATCTATAAGACAGGTAAGCAGGATGTAGTTCATCAGAAACAATGCAGTGTCAAAGCCTCGCCTGCTGTTTACGCATCTCTCCTGTGTGCTTTAAGCATGGGTTTTCTGTTCTAGCGCTTGTACTAACACAGCGTTTACAGCGTGGGGAGAGTTCACGTGGGTCCTGTGAAGGAAGCAGGATTTCTGTTTCTGTTTCCGAATTTAACTGTCTCTATTAACACGTATCACAAATTCTCCCTTTCACACAGGAAACACGTACCTCAACTCTTCCTTTATCTACCCACCACTTCTTGCACCATGGGTTGCAATGTGTCAAATCCCACCTGGCTGAGAAGTGTTGATTTGCTGTTGTCAATTGGAGGGAAGAGTCCCCATTGGACAGTGTAGCGTCATTGACAGCCCACCAGTTTTATTACTTGGTGGAAAGGTTTAGATTCATTTTTGTAAACTGGAGGGAAAGGCTCTGATTGGAGAGTTCAGAAACAGGAGGAAGGGATTACCATTTATTACAAGCTCCAAATGGCTTTTATGGGTTGAAGGAAAAGGCTGTGATAGTTTATTGGTTCAAATGCAGTAGTTACTATATTCTCAGTTTCTGAATTTGACTTGATGTTGCAAATAGGAAGCAGAAGAGCAATTTGAGTGTGAATGTAAGGA
Source organism: Zacco platypus (assembly GCA_038088235.1). Classification (NCBI taxonomy): domain Eukaryota; kingdom Metazoa; phylum Chordata; class Actinopteri; order Cypriniformes; family Xenocyprididae; genus Zacco; species Zacco platypus. The sequence goes on along the minus strand of CM076081.1, from coordinate 12,519,233 downwards.
AGTACATTGAGTTTCTGTATTGAATTGAATTGAACTGTAATTCTTATAATTGGAGATGTTTCCCTGACAGTCTCGTTTGAAAAAGAAGGCCTGATAGATAGTTAAATGAGTTGGTAGGTAGATGATGGATGGATGGACAGACGGACTGAGAGATAGATAGATAGATAGATAGATAGATAGATTGATTGATTGATTGATTGATTGATTGATTGATCGATCAATTGATTTCATTTCAACTTTCTGTAGGATGTGGCCAATTCAAATGTGTAAAACCTGCCTAAGAAGTGTTAATTTGCTTTTGTTTCGAAGAAAGTAGCCTTGAAGTTTTGAAGGTTTTTAGGCCTGATAGATAGATAGATTGATTGATTGATTGATTGATTGATTGATTGATTAAAAGGAGGCCAGTTCTTCAATTCTGAATTTTGGAACTGTGGTCACTAGTAGGCGTTCACACTGTCGGATGCCTTGATGTTATTGGTGGTCTGCGCAATTGGCCAGAACTTAACATAATTTCTATTTTCATTATTACTTATCAAAATAGAATAATCAAATAGGTTATTACTGATAAAAAAAGAGAGAGAGAAATTTGCAGGGAAATCTCTTTGGGTTGTTTTGTCACTACTGTATGTGTGAATGCCCTCTGAGCAACCAGATTTACTGTAGCTGACCCCTGGTACCTTTTTATACTGTATGATTTCTCTCTCCTTCACGGAGCCTGGTCGACATGCACCGGCACAAATTCAGATCAAGGCGGCTGCTGGCGGGCAAAATAAACAGCGTGGAGACATCCTTTGTTCCTTTTTCAATCTTCTGAAAGCATTCCGGGAATGCCTCTTTAATTGACTCCTGATCTACCCTCCCCTGAGGCCTGGGGGCAGCTGTGTGATGGTCTTTCCTCTTAGCTCACCGCAGTAGTGTACTGGGATAGCCATGCAGAGCAGCTGTCATGAAGCTGGAGGAAGACATTGGTCGGAAATGGCCAGTTAGTACTGTGCAGTTGGAGGGTTCAGGAGTGACAATGTCTTCTCAGGGACTGAAATACAAAATCATATCCTTTAATGAGATCCACCACCAGGCAGATGACAAGCTAAACTTGCTCATTAGTGTGGACACGCGACTCTGAGAGATATCAGTGAGCGCTTTATCGTGAACAGAAGCCCCACACCTCCCGCTTTACGGAGGAAGTGATGACACAATCCGTTGAGTGTGATCTGATAGTGTGAGAGCTCCATAGCAACCTGGCTAACACAGCGCAGAGGTATGAACAGAGACAGTGATGAACGCTATAACAACGGCAGGCAGGTCGCAGGTTTTTTTAATCATAAACAAGCAATAATGATGAGACCCGTTGGCGTGTGGAAGCTCGCAGTTGCCATGGCATTAACAAGATCTCATTATACTCAGAAGATGCGTGTGAAAATGTGTGGGAGTGTGTGTGTGTGGATGTGTGCGTGTTCAAAAACAAAGACAAAGAGATTTTTTTGCACCGAATTTTGAATTTGAAAAGTGTGAAAAAGTGTGTTTGTATATAACTAAATGATTTGAAGATTCTTTCTAGTATAAACACCTCTGTTTGTCAGTAATACATCATCTGACAATTTGAGGAGTAGTGCTAGTAGAGATGATCGCATACTCTCTGAGTAGGTACTACATTTGAATTTAAAGTTTCTCCGCAGCCGCTGTAGTATTAAAATGGGTAGAATGAATGAAATTTGGACGTACTGCATCCACCATGTTGTTACTGTCATGTGACCTACCAGCGTCAGTTGCGTCGCTTCACTTCCATTCATAAATCCTCTCCCGTGCCCTCATGTGTACTTCAGAATCTCGGCAAAAGCAGTAGGTCATCCTGGTACTTTTCGTCTACTGTTTTTCCAATACAAGGGCTACGTCCGAAATCGCATACACTCTTGAGTAGGTACTTATTTTAAATAAGTAATTACTTCACAACCGCTAAAAAAGTACGTTCTATATTGCAGGGTTAAAAACAACCCAAGTTGGGTTTAAAATGAACAAACCCAGCAATTGGTTTGTTTTAACCAAGCGGTTTGGTTAAATGTTTGCCCAACCTGCTGGGTAGTTTTATTTAACTCACCTATTGTTTATTGTAAATTACTGTATTGCTTGCTTAAAAAATTGCTTGGAAATTAACATTTATTAATAAGTTTAATGAATTATAATTAAACAATAAACATTTATGAAATTGCTTATTAATAAATGTTCACCTTTTTACCTCTAGTAATTGGTAAAAAGTAAATTTAAATTAATTTTTAAAAAATGTTAGTTAATACAATGAAGGCAATTGGTTTAATCAACAGAAAATATATATTTTTAAATATATAATCTGAACCACATGAATTATTTAAGTTGATTTTACAAAAGAAAAAATTATGATATCAAATCACGAAAATTATTTTTTACAGTGTACCAGCGTCAGGTTTGTCGCTTCTCTGTCATTCACAAATCCTCTCCCGTTGCCTCATGGGATAGTAAAGTGTCCATCCTATGCATGCTTCAGAATCACACCGGAAATAATAGGTCATTCTGGTACTTTTTGCCTGCTCTTTGAGTACTGTAAATTCAGACATACTTATTTTGTCACATACTGTAGTTGAGTTAGTTATGCAATTTCGGATGCAGCAATCATGACTTTGAATCAGACTCGCGTTATTTCCTGATATATATATATAATGGTGCATAACAGGATCAAAGAAGGAACAGAGAGGGGAAAATGTATATAGAAGGAAAATTCTACAAAACAGAAGCAATTGGAACGCATCCCAGAAACACAGAGTGTAAGTGTTGTTTATTTATGTTGGTGAGTGCACTGGACATGTCCCGGCGTGGCCAGGGCAGTTTTCTCTAGCAGTGATAGGGATCTTGGGTAAATACACAGCCTGGAGGTGTGTCCGTCGTGTGCTGCACAGCCTACTGGGAAGAAACACTGCATCAATTCTCCACCTCCTGCTGCACACAGGAAATCAGTATCTTGTCGCCCTTGAGCCGCAAAACAGCTACCTGTGCCACCAAGCTCTGGGATTTCAGCCCCTGCCCTTGAGAGCAAAATGATGTGTTATTTCTTCAGCTGTCTGGAGCTTCGGTCTGGACTCCTATCTTGCAAAATTAATGTGCGCAGTAGGAATGGCTCATGGGAAAACACCCCAAACCAGACTCTTGATTTCAAATGGTCAGCATCAGACATCTTTATTATGTTGTTAAGTTGCTGCATTCAGAGTGTTAGAAAGCCCAGTGACCTTACATACTGACGTACATCTGAAACTCATTCATAATAACCACTTAGTTTACTCAACCATACACTTAACCACATGATTCTGTTGCCACGGTTACAATCTAAAATCTCTCAGCCAATCGTCTCTTTATCAGTGGAGTTCTAGAATAGCGAATTACAGCTCACAGCACAACTGCCCTATAGCTATAGTGATGCTTGCCTAATAGTGACTGCATCCCTTACTATTAGAATTAAGAGGCTAATGGATGGAGATACTGCCCTACAGATATTTTGATGCCCTGAAAAGACTCACCAATCAGATCACAGCAATGAAATGTTTTATTTTGTTGTGAAGCAGAAAGCAGAACTTCTTGAAATATCAATCTGTCAGGTAAACAGCTCTAATGAGACCAAGGAAATCAGACAGTGCAGTGCAGGATTTGTATTTAACTTAAAGGCATAGTTTGTTAAAAACTGAAAAATCTGTCATTATACCCCTCATGCAACTCCATAGGCTATTCTGTTAATGGAACACAAAAGTGGTGATTTTATGCTCCACTTTTCCATACAATGGACAAAATAGCAAACATAATCCATATGATTGTTGCTCTGTATTTCAAGTATGATGGATTTGTGAGAAATGCACCAAAATCTAAGATATAGATTTAGTTTGCAAAAAAGATAATGTTTTTTGTAGGAATTAACTTTTATTCACCAAGGATGCATTAAAATGATCAAAAGTGATAGCAAAGATATTTATAATGTTACAAAAGATTCTGCTTCAAATAAATGCTGTACTTTTGAACTTTCTATTTATCAAAGAATCCTAAAAATATATCATAGTTTCCAAAAAAAAAACACTGTTTTCAACATTGATAATAATAATAAATGTTTCTTGAGCAGCAAATCAACATATTAGAATGATTTCTGAACGATCATGTGACACTGAAGACTGGAGTAATGATGCTGAAAATTCAGCTTTGCCTTCACAGGAATATTTAAAAAAAATATATATATATATATCAAATTGTGGACATTTATTTTAATTATAATATTCCTGCAATATTACTGTTTTTGCTGTATTTTTGATCAAATACATGCCATCTTGATGAGAATAAGACTTCTTTCAAAAAACATTAAAAAAACCTTTCTGACCAACACTTTTGAACACTTTTTTTCTGGTAATTTGCCCACATAAGCATATAGCTCAAAATATGTTATAAATGTAACAAATTATCATTATTATTATTATTATTATTATTATTATTTTGAAATGGGTATGGCATTACAGATGAAAATTATGCCAGAACACCTCAGACATATAATCTGTCTGACATAGACACATACCATTCATGACAAACATTCCTATTCTACCCAGCAACGCTCCTTAATAACAGCCCCCCCACCCCCACCCCCCACCAAATTTCCCTCCAGCCACAGACAGACCCAGCCACGCACGCCAATCCCGGCGCTGAGCCTCCATCACACTGCCCAGACGCGGCTTTCCCCTGCTGGATGAGGGGTGGGGGAGAGTTTCCCCATCCTTCTGCAGGCTGGCTGTTTTGACCATGCTCACAAACATGAATTAATGAGACCCAACAAAAAGGCTGATGGCGTCGGGGTCACTCATGCATACTGCAGCCCAGTACAGTAGAGGCTCAGCGGGGGTCTGGCATACTGTGTCTGTCTGAGGTGGCGTGAGTATGAGGGGTCAGCGCGTGACTGGCAGTGTCTCATAAGCCCTCACACACACAGCATATCTGAAAAACAAGCTCTATAGTAAAACATATGGTTTCCACTGCAGGGTAAAGGGAGTCTGACAGCACATCTGACCCAGTAATGGAGGGAACATGCCAGTCTGCATGCTTTCACGCAACTGTATTTATGTGGAGGAAAAACAAATGCAATGGCAAGAGAAAAATTCACAAATGGAATTAATTCTTCATAACATATGAGACAAAACTCATAGCTAAATAAAACTTTCCCAAGCCATCTTGTTCTTTGCCTTTGTGGAATTAAATTGGGTTTAGGATTTGTATTGTATCATAAAGACTTTAGATGTTTAACGTTTGAATCGGATGTCATAACAAATGTCAGTAAATGGGGAATATTCATAAATCCATTAGATATTACCTTCATGCTGTGGAAATACAAACCGGAAGGCAGAACACAAACAAGCTCCGACAAGGGGCAGAGCTACAAAAGAAGCACATAGACGTACTGTATGTAATGATTTATAACTGATCACTGCAGATGGGAGAAACAATAAGGAAAGAGAGCTTGTGTTAAAGAGGAATAACATTCAACGCATGACGTGTGCAAGCAGGTGCTAGTGGAAATGCATGACCATATTGCTGAGGATGTGAATCCGACACATTCATACACACACACACACACACACACACACACATGTAGGACTTGAACAGATGTAGTGTGCTGTATTAGTGCAGGATGGTGTAACATTAACCCTGGCCTGCTGTCTCTCTGGGACCTGTCTCTCTCTCTCTCAGCTGCTAGGGTGCCAGACAGGCACTGATTTCCTGTGTGCTGCCCACACTGAGCGGGTGCACGAGCACGGGCCATTCTACACCCTATTTATGAGGGCTTCTTAAGGCATCATTATCTATCATCTTAATCTCCCTAAAATATGTGATTAACTCTGCTGTCAGCAAGGAATTGTGAGATGAAGTTTAAAACAAATAAACATTTACATTTATGCATTTGGCAGACGCTTTTATCCAAAGCAACTTATATAGCATCCAAGGTATAAACATTTCTATCACTTAATAAAATGAAGTCACATTGTGAGATATAAAGCTAGAATTATGAAAAATGTGTGATATTCAGGTGACAGGGAGGAAAACTAAATGCAGTGATAAAAAGAAATGGAAACTCACACTAGAGATTAACTCATAATTAATAATAATACCAATTATTTTTAATAAATAAACAAATAATTATTAAATAGATAATTTCATTTTTTCATTTTTTCATTTTTCATCATTTAGCAGACGCTATTATCTATCGACTTACAAGGGGAGCAATTAGGGGTTAGGTGTCTTGCTCAAGGGCACTTTAGTCATGGTATCGAAGGTGGAGAGAGTGCTGTTCATTCACAATCCCCTGCGAATCCCCAATTCCTGCCAGCGTGGGAATCGAACCAGCAACCTTCAGATTACAAGCCCGACTCCCTCACCACTAGGCCACGACTACCACGTATTAATAATACGTAATACGTATTATTATATAACACGTAATAATTATATTTAAATATTTTTAAACAATTAAAAAAATAATAATAATTGTAATATCCCAGTTGTGTCTTCTAGTAAGCTTCTTTTCTAGAAAAATAAAGTCTCTATTGATTTTTATTTTATTTTTACTCTGAGGTGGCTTCAATAAATTATATATAAATAAATCTGAATATAAACACTTATTATAATCATAGTGTAGTGATTTAGCAAATACAAAATGATTTACTCACTCATTATATACATTTTGACCAAAAAAGTTATATTGTGAACCTTTACAAAACATTATAAATGTTGGGATAAAACTCGCAACCTTTTGACCCTTTTGAAGTCGAAACTGCAGCATCCTACAGTCTCTGTAGACTCTTGTGCATGAGAGCGTCTTTGCGTGTGAGCATGTTTGTGAGTCTCAAGGACAGGTCCGAACGTGTCCACATGGGGTCACTGACCTGTCATTAAGGCCTCAGACATTATACTGCCGTCTCCGGCTCTAGTACTTTAAATAGCGCTCTGTTAATTTTGCAATGGGACTGAAGGAAGATATGTGTATAGGTGATTTGAGGTTATGTGAAACACAGTTGTCACTCCCAGCCTGTGCAGTTGTACGACGAACGCAGCTGCTCTGCAAGCACAGAAATAGTTAAAGCATTTCAGTTATTGACGAGTTAAGAGTGACAGATCACTGAGTGTTTGCTCTCTGATCCGCTGATGTTTTACCCCCACAGCCCCTGTCAACAGATCCCTTTTGAGTTCTCTCTCTTATCTGCACTTTTATTTTTTAAATAATCCGAGTGGCACTTCCTTGTGCCTCAAACGAAGAACCTTTGAGATTACAGGAAGGATATCATGGGATTCAATGTGCTCGACTGCATGTGTGTGTCGAGGTGTGCCCTTCTGTGCATTAGTATGAGCTCTGCGGCTCTGCATCCCTCTGAAGAGATGACATTACAGGTGAACGTGTTGTGCATCGTGTCAAAGGCTGGCATGTAGGACGTGTGTCACGGCTGAAGGTGAAGCATGACCGTGCATGTGTTAGCATACAAGAAGCACAACTAACTCTTGTGATACAAAGCCAAACACTGGCCAGCACAGGCTTGAAACTGTACAGGTTTACTATACAGTCTTAAAGGGATAATTCACCCAGAAATGAAAATCATTTACCAACTACAAAATTCTTTATACTGTGAAACACAAAAGGAGATGTTTGGCAGAATGTCAAAGCTGCTCTTTTTCGTATTAAATAGTTTGGTGAAAAAACTTTAAAGCTTCAAAAAGCTCTCCAGAATTAGCTTGGTGTGAAAATTTCTGTCACAGAAGGGACTGTCATAGTTGCGAAATGCCTGTATTTCAATGCCGTGAATCAGCACGACCAACTTGAACCTGTTGCAAAATCTGTGTGGGAAAAACACATGTGAAATTCATGTGTAAATTACTCCAAAAAAATTAGCTGCGAAAAAATTTGCCAATTAACAGCAAATACAACTGATATACAAAATATAAGTCCGATGAACAAAGTTTGGATTCCTGAATAAATGCAGCTGTAAGCAACATATGACCTCAATACATTAATATACTGTATATAACTAAGTCGAAAATATAGTCTAAACGTTATAAAATATACAGTAACACTTTACAATAAGATTTATTAACTAATGAACTGACATTTGTTACTGTATTTACTAATCTCCGTTAATGTTAGTTAATGAAAATACAGTTGTTCATTGTTTGTTCATGTTAGTTCAAGATTTTAATAATGTATTAGTAAATGTTAGTAACATTAACAAAGATTAATAAATGCTCTATAAGTGCAGTTCATTATTAGTTCATGTTAACTAATGCTGTTAACTAATGAACCTTATTGTAAAGTGTTACCAAATATACTATGCAGGGGACTCAAATTGGTGAACGTTGATTACAAAAACCATCCAAAGTAATTGATTCACTAGAATGAATCAGCCTTTCCAATGTTAAAATTTGAGAGAATGAGAAAGTGTTTGCTATTACAGCACATCATACAACATCATGTCCTAAGATGACTCCTTAACATGCTCAGTGCTGCCCTGAGCGCTACTACATTACTACGTCTGTCTGTTTCACAGAAATCCCTCCTTTATTATATGCAAACGTGCAGTATGAGAAACACTGAGCGCTATCTCTGAATGTAACGGTAAATGAATATTGACGGCAGCTGCAGGGATGGGAAATCATTCTAATTTAGCACTTTTGCAGATGAAGGATTTTTCTGTACAGATTTAAAGCTTCGCTTTGATGAATGTTTCCGTTTTTGTTCACGTCAATATGTTTCTCTCAGAGAGCTAACCGAGTGTCTATCTTTCTCTGTGTGCGATTGACACAAGAAAGCAAGTAATGTGCTTCTGCTGCCCCTCCAGAACAAGTCCACTCTGTGACATTTTGATCAATACAAAACCGTCATGTCTCACACATACATATAACCGTGCATTTCAGCGGGTGTCTTCATGTTTTTTCTGATTTCTCTTCCCCCAGGCTCCGACTGTTCCAGAAACTTCACCAGTCCGTCGGGTGTGATCGAGTCGCCCGGCTTCCCTGACAAATACCCCCACAATCTAGAGTGCACCTTCATCATCATCGTCCCTCCTCACATGGACGTCACCCTCACCTTCCTGACCTTCGACCTGGAGAACGACCCCTTGCAGGGCTCGGAGGGCGAGTGCAAGTACGACTGGCTGGAGGTGTGGGACGGCCTCCCGCAGGGTGAGTCTAGATGTTGTAATCCCGAAGAATTCTGTTTGGATTTACAGTCGGGGTTCGGATTAGACCGTGGTTTTCCAAAGTCCAGACCACCCGTGACTTTAAGAGGATTGTATTTCCCATTTCCCTCTGACCTCATTGTCTGCTTTGAAATCATTATGTTGCATGTCTGCCGTACATAATTTGGTCACTTAATGATTTCTAATCCACATACCGTTCACTATCACACTATGGGCCATCTGGTTGGTTTATCCACCCGTCTATACAGCTGTTCGCTCTTACCCTGTGACACGCACCACCCGTCCGTTGGCCGCTGCGCTAGCTGCTCCGCCGGTATGAAGCTCAGGCGCATTGCTGTCATGCTGTTACTGCGGCTGCCGCTGGAGCTATTTTAGTATCGAGCGTTGGCAGATGAAAGCGGAGCCCAGGGCCTTGCTTTGCCTTATCTGCGCCAGGCGGGGCCAAAAAGCCATGGCACCCGTACTCTTCCACACGGAGGGGTGGAGAAGATGGGGGACGGGGGGTAACAGCAGCCATGGTAACCTTTATCAGGAAAGTGAAAATGGGGCGTGAATAACACTGCAATAGGATTTAATCCTTGTCTGGAACAGAGCGCTGTGGAATAGGCTCTTTTCCCCCAGCTGTCTTATTAATGCTTCAGCCCCGAGACCCCCATACTGCCCCCACCCTCGCCCTTCTGCCTCTGGATAAGCTTCATATTGTAGCATTGTACTGGAACATATAATCAGACTCACTATAACTGTAGACACTAAAACACAACAGTATTTAAGTCTAACCAGCTTGACCAAGATCATATTCTTTATTGTCATTTGAAAAAAAACACATTATTTAAACTGTAATGTGTTTCTATGCTGTGGTAGTATTTTGCACTACCTAATCCTCATGCATTACTGCTATGAAAATATGGTGGAAATATGCTTAAATGTGCAAAATCATCTTCATCTTCATTTGCCTTCATTTGTCTACTTAATATTATAATGTTTTCAATATATTTTCCATGAAAAAGGAAGCCTATTTTTTACATTTAATTGATTTTATTTATAAAAATATGAAAAACATGGTGAAAAATGATTTTATGAAACGAAAATATATGGAAAAATAACTTCATTTTACTTATGAAAATATGTGTGTGTGTGTGTGTGTGCATATATATGTACGTATATATATACACACACATCAATTTGTACTACTTAAGATTATTACATTGTAAATATGCTTATTTATTTCTTGCTGTGAAGAAGAAAGTCTATTTTTTAAATTTTCCTGATTTTATTTACTTTATTTATGAAATATGATTTTTGGGGGAGACTGTAAGAAACTTTCGACAAGCAAGATTCACATACACAGATAGAGTCCTTATCAAAGTTGTGTACAATAGCCACCTGATTCGATCATCAACACCATCAGAGGCGAGAGAGAGTTATTTCAACCCACCGTTCGAAAGCACTTGCAGTATTAAAGCCCTTTCCTCTCCAAAAGAGAAGAAAATCAATGTACTTGATTGATACTAGGCTATTTCACCCATCCAAGACTCCGTGTGTGTGTGTGTGTGTGTGTGTGTGTGTGTGTGGGGCGTGTGTGTGTGTGTGTGTGTGTGGGGCGTGTGAGTGTGTGTGTGTCAGGGTGGAGGATGGATTCATTACTGTGAGACAGCAGCTTCTCTGCAGCATTACAGCCTGACCAAACTAAATCACATACATATGCTGACATTCTAACATCCCAGAATTCAGAGAGGTGCTGTTTTATAGGTTGTAGGAACATACAACCTAGAATAACCAGTTTTATGAGTGGCCAGCTGGAGCAAAATGAGACCTATTCACATCCCAGCACTGAAAAACCATTTCCTACATTTGTGTTTTGCAGTGGGACCTCTGATCGGACGACATTGCGGTACCAAAATCCCCTCTGAAATACAGTCGTCCACTGGTATCCTCTCTTTGTCCTTTCACACGGACATGGCCGTGGCCAAAGATGGCTTCTCTGCCCGCTACAATATGACTCTCAAGGAGGTCAATGACAGTAAGTGTTTTTTTTTTCTGTCTACTTTGAAACTGAACTGTTGGTTCAGCTACCAATTTGAAAATGTGTTTTGCTAGTAATCAACTACATTGAACCTGTTTCTTTATATGATGGTGTCTACATATGAGGACATTCTGAGAAAATTCTGTGTGTTCCTCAGATTTCCACTGCAGTAATGCTCTGGGCATGGAGTCAGGAAAGATCAGCGATGACCAGATCTCTGCATCATCCAGCTTCTATGATGGCCGTTGGTCTCCAAGACAGGCTCGACTTAACTTTGAAGACAACGCATGGACGCCCAACGAGGACAGCAACAAAGAATACATCCAGGTGAGGTTTCGCTAATTTTTGTCTTCTATACTCCACATAAGGGAGAGACTAAGGAACAAGTTCCCGTCCATCTTTTGCAAACTTATTTACAATCTCTAAAGGCTTGTGAACGGACAGACGGATTTGAGATTTCTGATCCTGGCAGAATGTCGTTTGGGTTAGGTGCTTCTTTCGGCCTTCAGAATGAGACTTATTACTTTTGGTGTTACTTTAAGTGGTGTGTCGTATTTGTGTCAGGATGCTGCTGAGTTGTGGGCTTCTGGTAGAGCTCCCAGCTGTTGTGTTGTGTTAACACCTGACATCACTCCCTCGTTCTCAGAGTCCACGGCCCAGACATCCACCTTGACAAACAGCTGTCGTAAATGCCAACATGCCTGAGGACCATACTTCACCCAGACACCTCTGCTCTGTTGTGTGTGTGTGTGTGTTCAGAATGAGAGGTGTCATTCTGTTTTAGGTGTGTACATGAATTTGAGATTCGAGTATCATTGATTTTCATCAATTCACCCAGGATGGCAGGGTCAATTCATTGATCAGGATACATTAAAGAAAAGTATTCGAATGATCTGTTGTGGAAAGCATCTGTGACATTATGTTGTTTACAATGGAAAATAATTTAGACTTGACCCCCTTTTGTATTATTTTATTATACTTTATTTTATTATTTTTGTTTTGTTTTTATTAAAAAAAATACTGTTTCAAAATAATAGCAACAAAAAGGCCATACATAATTTAATCTTATTTAATTTAATGTTATTTAATTTTATTTATAATAATAAGTAAAAATAAGTAAGCCTTTTGTAGTTTTGGGCTAAATGTTAAAAAAAGCCACAGAAAGGGTTGTATCATGAGGAATAAATGTTCAGGAATATTATTTTATATTATATTATATTATTAAAATAGGAATATTGACACTTATTGACCTTGCCTGTGCAAATTTATATTACATTTTTCAGATCAATACTATGACAATGGAATGCTGGTAAAGCCGTTATGACATAAAATTATCTTCTGTGGTAATCAACATGATTCCACAGATGCTGATGATAGAGTTTAACTTGCATTGAACCCATAACATCTCTTTAACATCCCATCACGTCTTTTCCCATTGTTTCTCTCCCTCTCTCTTTATTACTATTCATCAGGGACTCACTTCTCAGATGTGGTAGGCTGCGTCTTTCTCTCTCTCTCTCTCTTTCTGGTCTCTGGGCGAATGCAGGGGTTGATGATGCACAGCCCACTCTGATGGTAACAGCCACTTGATTGATGAGGGTCCTTTCCTAGGAATAAATAGTTAGAAGCAGTCCTGGGTTCTATTGATTTTTTTGTCTAGGTGTGTTTCTCTGTGGCCCTAAGCAGCTTTACAGAAGGTACTATATGTGTGTGTGCTTGTATCTGTGTGTGAAAGCCACACCTGTCTCTCTGACAGATAACAAACGCTGCAGTTTTCCCGCTCATGTTCGGATGACATCCCGCTGAGCAGGGAGAGCCGAGGATCATGGGTAACAGCCCTCCTCTAGGACGGGAGCTGAATGCCTGATTAAAGACCTCACTGCAGTAGAGGCGGATTGGCAGAGAGGCAGCTCTCGCACCACAATCATCATCATCATCATCATCACGGGGGGGGGGTCCGGAGAGCAAGGGAGGGTGATAATCTTTGTGGAGAGAGGGAGAGTTGAATGAAGGTGGTTAGTATCGATCAGAGCTCAGGTGATTGATCTTAAGGCTCTGATAACACCTTCGCTGCCGCCCATGATCTGCAGGGAGGGGATGCCTCATATTCCCACAGCTCTATCCATTTTTCAGCTGTTCCCTCTATCTCATCCCTCTCTCATCGCTCCCTCTGCTTCCTCACTAATCTCTCTCAGATCGCTATTTTATCATCCCATTTTTAGTGGAGATAGCTAAGGAAACAAAAGCTAAAAGAAAGCATTTAAAAAACGAATATATTTGGAAAAGCTGAAACTAAACCAAATACATTTGTATGACTCCAAAACTAATTGAAATAAAATGAAAATGGCAAGTTCATTCAGTTTTTAAGTTTATTTCAGATTTTATAACCGGCTTCATTAAACATGAAAATACCACTAAATAACACCAGCAACACTAGAAATTAATACTACATTTTTTTATTTAGAATTTAATTTTAAATGATATTAAACTCACTAACTTAATATTAAAGGCACAAAAGTATTAAAACCAAACTAAAATTATAAAACAATTTGTAGAGTTAAAACCAATGACAAATTCATTAATAGTACAAACTGAAAATAAATTCAAGACTGTAAAAAACTTGGCTCACATTTAGAGTTAGGGTTTTGTTCGAAGCTTTAAACTCTTCAAGCGTCAAGCATTTCATCTGTCCACACTAGTCGTGAAACTGCTGAGTGATGCAACACAATCACAACCAATCCGAAGATGTTTGATAGATAACAGTGTCATATGAAGCAGGATTTTGGACCAATGGGATGTCACAGTGGGCGGGGCTAACCAGTTCAGAAATGGAAATCAAGCGATCGCCAAGCCCCTAAACATAGGAGAGATTTGATTATATTTTTGAATTTTTCCTCTTCAGGTGGACCTGCACTTCCTGAAGGTCCTGACGGGCATCGCCACCCAGGGTGCCGTCTCCAAAGAGACACACAAGTCCTACTTCGTCACCACCTTTAAGCTGGAAGTCAGCACTAATGGAGAGGACTGGATGATCTACCGCTATGGCAAGAATCACAAGGTAAGATCACATGGGAATGGCATGTTTGAGAACATGTGTGAGATAAAGCAGTCGGTGGTTGTCACTCTTAGTGTGCTGGTTATTTATCAGAAATATTTGAACTGTCACACAGCTTGAACTGAAAAGAACTGAAAAGACAAGAGGTGATAATGCTTCGATTTACCTGTATTCTAACCAGTGTATAGTTGCAGTGGTGGGTTAGCTGGTGTTACCCTCAGACATATTAACTAGCTTAACTCCCAAGATTTTCACAAGAAAGACTATGAGGGTCATGCATAAACCAGCCTGAACTCGCATGGAAATTTATGCCAATTTAAAGCTGTAGTCCGTAAGTTTTGGATCTTTGTCGCCATCTTTGTTTGAAACCTGCAATTGCAGTTATTCGCGGAATTATCATCTTTACGTGGGTTGTGCATCGACACGGTTCCTCAGCGCAGATGAATCTAATGTTTCGAGGAGTCACCGCACCGGTACTACTGTACTTCAGAATCACAGATTCTACGTTTTGAAAGTATGCCTAAAATAAGAATTTTCACCGGAAAATGTCATCTTAACAGTCAAGAAACATGTCTGCCACTTTTGTTCTGACCAACTGAGAAAAAAGCAATACAACAAATCGCGCTATCAATGGTGATTAAATCTAACGATCACTTAGCTCATATCACTAATATCATATCATTAAGTCTTTTGATGATTGTCATTTGGACCTTTCTGGATTAAAATCCACCATCAAATGACAAGTTTAAATATTTTAGCTGCTGAGATAAAAGGCTATTAATGATCCGCCACCTGCAGCGTCCGAGACTCCTTTATGTATACAGACGTGACGTAATGACGCAAATCTAAACTTCCCGTGGAAACCTACCAGTACCACTCAAATTAAAAAACATTATTACAAGCTTACCATTGTGAACCGGGCAAAGGTTAGGAAATAGTTTTGAACACTGGCTGGTTATGTACTTGCTCAAAAATTGATTTTGGGTCCCTTTTAACCAAAATAAATTACGAACTGTAGCTTTAAGATGTTCTTTTCGGCAGCGCCTTCATGTCCAGGCTGATGGGGAGAAACTAGATAGACAGGTTTGAAGGCTTGAGTGAAAGGAAAATGAAGGGAGGTCAGGGAAAGATGATAGTTGAGTGAGAAGGCCTGTGTAAAACTAATCGTCCCATGTGGTACATGCCTCTAATCTTCATTTATTAACAAATCCCCTGGAAATCCTGTATGGAGTTTATTGCTTGAAAGGGGAGCATGTGAAAGCTCTGATGTTAGTGTGATGGTTTTGGAAGAAGCTGTAAAAAACATCAGCTACCACTGAGAATAACCTGCCGGATACAACCCAGGGCACCACCAACTGGCATTAGGGTCTTTAGTCCCGGACCCCCTGCTGGAATAGCCTCTGGCTTTAATCTTCCCGAAAATCTCTGAGCTCAGTCCTCCCTTAATGTGCTCTGTGTTTTTACGGCTTTGGTTTCAGTTCAGCTAAGCTTTGTTAAGAAGTCTCGCTGTGTCAAAGTGGGAGATTCACGCCTTATGGGAGGTTTGACCGATCATTTAGAAATGGTACTATTAAATAATATTAACTATTTATTCATATGCCTGGAAGAAATATATTTTTTATGTCAGCAGCTATCTAGCAAGATCCCTCAGTCATGCAGACTAAATGCGTTCAGGCATGGCTTTTTTAATATCGCCAAATGCCGAAATATTGATTAACAGGAAATAGTGTGTCGGCATTGAAATGAAAATATAAATTTGCAATGCTTAAACAGTTTTGCATGTGAGCGTCATGTAAGTCGACTCCGAGTCAGACAGGTTATTACTTTTCAGGGCTGTGTGGTGATCGTTTGGTTTGATAGCACCACATCAGGCTCTAATCGGTCTCAAATGATGGTGGTGGAGGTGTGTGTGTCCCTGGTCCAGAGGACACTGACAGATTGTGTGTGTTTACGGACAAACAGGAAGAGCTGCTGAAGAGATCACTGTAGGCTGGTGGCTGATAGTCTCATTGTAAGTGTGTGTGGTGTAAGTGTGATATCAGCAAAGCTGGGCTTAATTTCTTCTCAAACTGCCTCAGCTGCTGTGGCGGTTCTTTCAGTTCACTACTAGATTACCTGCAGCACACTCATTCAATCACTGCTAAATCATATCTGATAAGATCGCACACACACAGACACACACACACACACACACACATAGCTCTGTTCCAAAATCTTTCTGTGTGCTGCTTATAAATAGGCAAGTACAGTATGAGGCAGCATCGTAAGTGAAAACGAAATAAATGACTGATTTGAAATACTCTACAGCAAAAAATAAATAAATAATAAAAATAAAATTTTTAAAAATGTTTTAATAATATCATGTTGCTAAGCTAACTACTAATTTACTTATGAGCACAAACAGACCGTTTTTAATGAGCTTGAACATTTTACATACATACTTTTCAGTATTGAATGAAATGTATTGAAAAATAAGTGCACTAACATTCAAAAGTTTGGGGTAGTTTTTTTTTTAAAGAAATTAATATTTTTATTCAGCATTGACTCATTACATTGATTAAAAGTAAAGACAGTAAAGACATCTATAATGTTACAAAATATTTTTATTTTAAGTAAATGCTGTTCTTTTGAACTTTCTAGTAATCAAAGAATCCTAATAAAAAAAAAATCCACAATTTTCTACAAAAATATTAATAATGAGACTGATAATGATGAGATATGTTTCTTAAGCCACAAATCAGCATATTAGAATGATTTCTAAAGGGTCATGTGACACATAAGACTGGAGTAAGGATGCTGAAAATTCAGCTTTGCCAACTTTGGAATAAATGACTTTTAAAAATATATTAAAATTGAAAACCATTATTTTAAAGTAAAAGTACAGTTTTTGCTGTATTTTTGAAAAATATATTTTCAAATAAATGCAGTCTTGGTGAGTACAAAAACATTTTTAAAAATCTTGCCGACCCCAAACTTTTAAATAGTAGTGTGTATCTCCTGATCCGTCTGCCATTGTGGAATTTTTCACTGAGTGCACTGCATTATGGGATTGCCACCTCTATGAAGGATAGATACAAAGCTGCCTTAGAATTTGGCCAAAATCAATGTATCTTAAGGTAACATATTTATGTATATTTATACATTTTGGAACAGCTTGTACTGTAAATATGCATAAATATCAGGAGGGGAGTTATGATCCCTTAAAGTACTGCCTAGCTGATTTGGAGCAGAGCTACAAAATCACTTCCCTTTCATTGGAAACCTAGCACTGCACACAGAGACACATGCATATACAGCCAATCCCACATTACCACACACTTCCTCCTGCGACTGTATCTGATAAAGCCATCAATGTAATGACAGAACTATTTTCACAAACATACTGTTTCAAATTGCACACAGGTCAAAAGGTCTCAATCCTATTTCCAGTGATGGGGAAAATGAGTGGGTCCCTCATGTAAGGTCCCACACCTGCTCCTAAGGTCAACATGACCATTTAAAGCAGCCTGGTCATTGACCGAGATCGTTATGAAGGTCTGATAAATTCCTTGCTTGTTTAACAATACCATCAAGGGGTTTATATAGAGAGAAAGAGCATATGGTATGTGTGTTAGCGTGTAGAATCCTGAGGTGAAGCAACCGAGAGGGCTGTCATGGGAGATGACATCAGCTCGGACTTCTAAACAGCAGCTTGACAGATTTGTCCATTTCTGTGCATTCCTCCGCTTCATATGGAGCACGTGGATAATGGAAGAACGCTGCCAGATCCCAGGAGGAATCCTCTGTTCTTTGGGAGTGTAGCTCACTGAGGTTTTAACCTTTAGTGATGTCATAGACTAGAGAATAGATGCTCTTTGAGTCTGGTCGTCTGCATGAGGCACACGCAGAATGTGTGACGGAAGTTCAGTGAGCTGAGGAAACCGTTTCACACATACTCAAACAAAAATACACAGCTACCTGTCTTTAGTGGGGTCGTGTAAATGTGGTTTTCATTCGCTGTGACAAATGGTGGTTTTAGAGGAAACATTTACACCTCTGAGGGTCATAAAATATATCATCTGTTCTTCCAATTACCGTGTGTACTGATTCCAAGTTGACTTGAAGCAGCAGTGTGTCATTTGTATGCTATTTTCACCAAAATAGAAGCAGAATTACAAAATTATTCACATTTCCAAACAAGTTTCCCAAACACTGCCACATTTGATTATTTCTTTAACAAAAACTCTAGGATTTTTCCATTTGCTTTTGGATTACTGCAGAAAATAATCTCTGTGACCAACAAGAGTTTATGATTCTTTCTTTTTATGATCCGTTTTGCTCAAGATCCCAACTTAAGCTTAAATACAGCTGCCAAAAGCTAAAGTTTGGCTATAAACGAACTATACTTCAACATCACAATCTCTAAGCTTCCAACAAGTCTTCATTTAAAGTTGGAAAGTTTGATCTAGAATAGTTTGCAAGAGTATGATAATAATCACAGCGAAGCTTTAAAAGCTGACTAGTGTGTAGATGAGTTCAGCTGATGTTGTTTAATGTCCCACACAACCTTTGTAGTCCCATTTAGCCACTTGTTGATAACCACCTTTTTCAAGACATGTAAAAGTTTACAAAAGTTTTTCATAGAATAAAATATAAAGATCAAATACCACAGACTTATTTCAGGCATTTAACCAAAAAACCCATTCAAAGAAACGTGTTGCCTTAGAGACGATGGAACTAATAAGGGCAAGAATGCCAATTTTATGGTTTTAGGACTCACTCCTGGAGCAGACGGAACGAAAACTTCTTTACTTACAGTTGTTACGCATGAAACCGGGATAGCAGAAAGTGTTGTAGCAGAAATTTCCCGTCTTTTTTTTTCTGAAACACAGTGGGAAGGTAAAGCGAAGAGGGAGGGCTTCCACATTCCAATCTCTCCAACTCAATCTCACATGCAGACTGGGAATTAAGAGGAAAGCAGGAAACAAATCAACGTTCTACACTTTTTCCCTCTGAACAGGATTTACTCTGTCAGCCATTGTAATCCAGAAGATTCCACACTAAATGAACTTTTTGGAGAGAGTTTAATGTTTTGTATTTACAACATGTTAAATCACACTCTTGAATTTTTTGATTCACGCTTAGTATTTGTCAAAGATATCACCAGTATTTAAAATTCATGACACATCACAAGCTTTCTAGACAATAAACAGCTGCACTCATATGTCATACAGCAATCAGTGAGAGGCACCAACGCACCAAATTTGGCCTCAGGTATCTGAGCGCCACCAGCAGACTATCAGTCAAAACCATCTATGGCAGTAGAGCATTCAGCTGAGGGCCGTCAGGGGCCCGGAGCCAAACTGAATGACACCATATGACCGAAATATGACATACCAAGTTATACTTTATCTGAAGCTCTTTTGAACTTTGTAATTCTTGTATAATTATTCTACTTGCATTTCTGATCTCATATTAATCGAGAGACTACATGGAATATTTGTTCTTATAAAATAATTTGTCACAGGACTATTTCGGTCGGCCTCTCTCTGTGTTTCTCCTCCTCTGAGGCTGAGCCTGCATTGGCCTGCCGCCAGCCGGAGCCCTGCTGCTCTGTCAACATCTTCATCTTGGCCGTGGAGGTGTGGGAGAGAGCAGGAGAAGGGCAGAGAGAGAGAGAGAGAGTAATGACTCGAGCAGAGCTGTGAACGCTGACCACATTTCCCAGCGGCCCCATCAGTCTGAGGGAAAAAAAAAGTGTGGCAGCGAGCCAATGCAAAGCAGCGAGAGATGGAGGGAACGAAAGACAAAAAGACAGACACAGGGAAAGAGGGACAGGGCGGGGAATGCAGCACCTCTTTCTTCTCCCGCGACCCCAGTGCGGTCGTGTGGCTTTCCGTAACCTAGCCTGAGCAGTCAAGCATTGTGGGAGAGCGTGTCCACCTTTATGCGACCATAAATTCTCTCTTCTCTTTCTGTATTATATTAACAGTGACAATGTCTCGCAGGAGGTGTGTGTGTGTTTGTGTGTGTGAGTTTTCACTCTCCAACCTCATAGAGGGTTCACTTTGGGGGTATTTATTATTTCAGTAGGCCGCCCTTGTGCCAGACATTTGAATAATTCAAACTAATTTTTAGGAACTCCTCACGAGGAGACTGCCCTGTTGGCCCCCACTAAGGACCCATTTCACCTCATGAATATTCCTACACAATATACACTTTTTCCTGCTCTGATGAATTTCTAAGGAGTTCGTTCAATGTAACTGCTCCTGGACTGTCAGACGTAATTTTTCAATAATTCATATAACAGTTAATCTACATTGATCGGTCTGTGTGTGTGTCTAGACAGACCAGCAGCGCTACGGCCATTTACTCTGTCAACAGATTCCTGTTTTTCCACAGATATATGGCACAATCCTTTTGTGTAAACAGGAAAATAATGTGTGAGCTTATTGTGTGACTTTCATCTAAACACTCTTTAACATCTTTATAGGCTTTTATGACTTTTGTCATTGTTTCGTGTCAGACTTGGTGTTCTTCAAGAATCATGGCCACCAGTCACATGTGAGCTGTAAGAGTGTGAATGAAAATATTATTATATATATTTATTTAGATATTCACTTATTTTAAGTGTTGCATGATCATGTTGTTCAAAGATCACATGTTCTACCGCATTACAATAACCATGTAAATCCGAGTCATGTGCGGCAGGTCTTAAAGTGACAGCAGCCTAATAAACCTGCTGCAGTCTGTCCTTAATGTTAAACAAAGAACAAAAGAAAATTAAAATTACGCACTGCTCTTAACTGAGTAACTTTTTTAGCTTTAATAAAAATTCATCTATATTTCATTTATAAATTATGCACTGAAGTGTTTTATTCAATTGCTGATATTTCCTACCTGTTAGAGCAAACATTTACAATATACTGTCTTTATGTTGTTTCTACATTAATTTGAATGTGAAAATGATTAAAAATATATTAAAAACTTTAATGTTATTTTAAAGTAATTAAAATGTAATTAACTTTCAATTAACCACGATTGACAACATTAGTTTAATTGCTTGATATGCTAATAGAGCAGGACAGACCAGTTTTAACTTGAATATAAACACAGTCGATTATATCTTAAGTGAATATAAACAGACAGGACAAAAAAAAAGATATGTGTGAAAATGTTGTAAAATAGAGTTAATATACAGATATGTATTTTCCGGAACATATTTCTGGAAAATCTCTGAATTTGTATAAGATTCTTACATCAGATCAAAATCTGCCGTATCCTGCTGACATCAGGTCAGTGCTCAGGCATATTATATTCAGGAGGAAACACTTTACTTTAGTCATTTTTCACATGTGGGCACAGAGTCAGATCATGCGAGCGACTGAGCGAGGGAGAGAATGAAACGAGTGCTCACTTTCACAGAACGGAAAGAGGGAGGAATGCTCTCTATCTCCGTCCCAACCCTCTTGTAGATGTTAGAGCTCAACACGCTTTGCTGGTTGTTCTTCTGTGATCAGTTTCAGATCCATCTTTATGCTTCAAACCACAAGCGTAACACATTCTCTTTAGTTTATTCTTTACAGCTGTGCTTGATCATGCATGGGATATGGTAATAAAATAAAGAGTTTTCCCTCTTTTTAAAAAAGACTGGCTTTTCCAAAGGAAAGATTTTCTGAAACAATCAATAAAGTACAATTGCATAGTAACTGTTGATTTTATATTATATTTACTATATTTTAAATATTTAATGTGCATTCAGTAGATGTTTAGTGTAACCCCTCACCCAGGTCCTACTCACCCTGCTTTGCATGGGCCTCGAACCCGAGTCTCCGGCTGGGAAGTTGGACGCTCTAACAAGGAGGCTAAAAGCATCGCTAGAGTGTCTCTTGAGATCAGAGTGTGGTTTACGCGCACAGCGACTAGCTAGCATTTAAGTGCTGATACCACAATGGTGTTAGACGCGGTGAACGTGAGTTCCCCAAGTACTACATGTTCCTGGATAAACATTACAATCAAATAATCAGAATTGAATTACAGTTTATGTCAAGTTTAGGCTTACAATAAGGCTTCTACACTAATGTTATTCGCCTATCGTTTCCCTCTGCTTTTAGGGATCAGATATGGGTAGGGTTAGGTTTAAGGGTAGGGATAGAGTTTTCGGAGAGGAATGTTGTTCCAGATTAAGTTTAATATAAATAACACTGATTCTAGTTTTAGAGAGCATCTGCACAATAATTAATGCCATACCTGTCCAAAAAAGAAAAAAGAAAAAAAGAAGTCAACTTGGCCATCACTACTTTCTCTGTCATCGAAACTACTCCAACTCGCAACATCAATCAATCAATGAGAGTAAGGATTTTTCTATGACGTTTAGTGAAACACTGCGGGTTACACTTCCCAGACCCTTAGTGTCTAAGTTTTTAATATTATTTATATCATAATTTGGCTAATTTGATAATGCTTTCCAATAATAGCACAACCAACTTTGATTAACACATTAAATACCCTCTACATTACAGTATAGCAGAAAAACAGTCTGCTTGAAGTCTGCTTGTATGTAACACCAAATATACTCAGACCCCACTCACGTGCAAAACACCATCACCTGAGACAGACAACACATAGCTGATAGTCCCCACAGACTGCATGCTGGGAAACACTAGCTGCCGTGCCGGAGGGAACGTGTTATAAGTAAAGTACGCAAATGCATGATTCATGAAAGTAATTTAGCATAAACCTTCCGATGACGGCTGTGTCCATTTGTTATGTCTCTGGCTACAGGCACGCATGCACACACAGAGAGTGCATCAATCAAAGATTACGCCTAGACTGCATAGTGAGAGAGAAACAACGAAAAAAAGACAGCGTGAGGGCAAAAAAAAAGGAGGGAACGGGTGCGAGGGTGGCCTTGTATCAGTAGACGGCCCGTGACAGCAGGGTTGACAGCAGTTCTCCTCTTTCAGTGTGTGGGAGTCTGTCATTACCAGAACCTGTGTGTCTGTCAACACAACACCTGTCAGAGGCCATTGTAGCTCAGGGATGCAAAGAAAACATTAGCAGGTGTGCACGTGTGTGGGAAAAAGCAAAGGGAAACAACAAAGGTATAGTTTCGTATCGCTATTATATGTTTGGCTAGAAGCAGTATTGGACACCGCCTCCACTATAGATTGACTGCTGCTGTCAGAATCCCAGACTTTATGTCATTTCTGTCATTCCTCTCGCTACCCCTTTTCCTCTGTATTAGAGGGCCGGTGGGAAATCACCGTTCTTCAGCTTCATCTCAGCCCGCTCCCTAACGTCCTTGCAGTAATTGGACTGCTCAATCCTGTTATGCCTTTTAGTTTCTTCTGTGCTTTTTGATCATTTTGGCATCTTCACGGTTAATACGCTCTTCTTTGTGCTTGGAACTTTATCCACAATGACCAGTATTCCTTCTGTCCCAAATCCCATGTGATGTATATCTCTTCGTCTGTTATGAGAGTTTCACAGCTCCCAGTTTACTGCTGATTTGGATTAAACAGGAAGCCTGGAAAAGGAGCGTTTGCTACCGAGTTCTGAGTGGTTTTAGCACTATATCTTCATTAGTACGGGGTTCTGGATGGTTGCTAGGTTGTTACTAAGTCAAAAGATATGGCTCAAGTCCTTCCTTCAGTGCAAGTCTATGGCCTTTTTGCCTATCATCCACCAGGAATGGTTAGAAAAGTAGCCTGTGTGTTTAAGGTCCTCTTCCTTGGATGTTCCTAACAACCACGAGCCAATGTTGTTTTTGTTAACTAAACTATTAAAAATAATTTTCGTTAGTTGAAATAAAGTTGAAATAAAATAAATATAAATATTATATGAAAATCTTAAATGAACGAAAATGAGAAATGTTGCTTTTCAAGTTCAAGTACTAAAATGTCTAAATCTAAAACTTAAATTAATATGAATTAAATTAAAAATAGAAATATAAAAAAAAACTAATAAAAACTATAAAAACCTAAAACTAAATTATTACAACTTAAACTAAAATGAAAATGAAAAATAAAAGTATACGGGCTTCTTGATCTAGCTGCGTTTGTTTTTTTCAGAAGTGCTGGGTGTGTGTTAGGTTATGTCAGTGAATCGTGAGAAATAGAACTCTCCCACACACTAAAGAGTTGATATATTACACACTGCTTGCCCCCAGTCTTCACACACACACACACACACACACACACACACACACACACCACTTCGCTCTCACATAGTGTGCTGTGTTGAAAAACTTCCGAGGCAGGAAAGGGGCAAGATCACACTCCATCATGAGGTCATTAAACACAAGCAGATTTCTGCGATGCATGTCTGTGTCTTCCTACTGACAACAGCTTTACACACTTCCTTTTTCTTCTAAAGCATCTCTCGCTGTCCTCACACAGTTTTTCCCAAGGTTTCACTTGTCTTTTTCTGTTCCTGTCCCACCTCCTTTGCTCTGTTCAGTTTCCATTTCAAGCACAATTCAAAATGGAAAAAGTTGATTTTT